>SNQJ01S0052899.1:73827-97848 GCA_010110895.2 Picea sitchensis | reverse complement strand
GCGTATAAGTTTAGAGCCCTAGATTATTAGTCTGTAGGGTAGAATACCCCACAACAGGGAGAAAGTGTTGGAAAGGTATTGAATAGTGGAATCCAAATATCCACCTAGAAAATTGATCAAGGAATTTAAATTTCCAAGAAATCAGAAGAAAGAGTTATGATATGTATTATTGAACCAGAATGGTTCATATTTTCATAAAATTGTTGAGTCAGTTAACCTGACAAAGTTTAGTTAAAATTAAGCAGAGGTACTCAAGGAAAGAGTGATATGACGAAATATTTCAGAAGATAATAAAAATCCATGACTAAAAAAGGTTAAGGTATGAATCTTGGCACAACCATAAAGTCTTTGGAAGCCACTACAGGAAGTCCTCTCATGTTAGTGAAGTACTCAATGAAATCTGGACAAAAGAATAGATGATGTAGTGAATGAATTAGTGAACACTCCCAAGGAAACCGATATACAGATTAAGCAATACATTGGAGTCATATCTTTTATAAAAGGAATTGACTACCTGGATGATAGTAATCAGATAAAGAAAGAGGCTTATTGCATATTTGGATAAAGAGTGCATCATATCCATATATTAGCTATGCAATTATAGAGTAATGATTCCCTTATGGTTATCAAAGTGCACAGTGGAAGCATGGTATGAAGGGCATCAATATGGCATGATAGAAGTGGATTGTGCAAGGTAGGTTGAAATCAAATTGTCCAAGACAGGGGAAATTAATACCCATCAAACAAATCCAAGTGTTGATATGATCAACTAAGGAACGGATACTTAAATTAATATCATCATAATATATAGTTGCAAGTCCATGAACATCCTAGAATAATGGAATAACAATCATGGGGTAGATATCAAGCAAATGGGAATGCATGAAAACACTCGAAGAGGGGAAGAAAGAATAGTAGTAGATATTATTGATGCATTCCAAAAGTATTGAAGATATTTCCACAATAACATGAAGATGTCAAAGCCAAGAAAGACTTAAAGGTGAAATGAATCTCTGTAGAGAGTCAGTAAAGAACCATGAAGACGAAAATGGTTCTATGCATGGTTTTGAATGCAAAAGAGATGGTTCTAGAGAAGAACCCATCTCAAATGGCATGGATCCATGAGTGACATTTCCAGGATTGGAAGTATCACTTGAAATTGTGTTGGTAAATTAAAATCTGTATTAAGTGATTTTAATTAATTCTATACAGCTAGAGAAGAAGACATATGTCCATCCTTAAAACATGTTAAATATATTGACCATGCAAGCCAAGTGTGAGGCTAGTTGGCAAGGAAAAGAGAAGGGTGCAAGAAAAATCAAATACTAAATTATTCAGTCCAGAAAGAGTTGAAGTAGTTCAGTCCGAAAAATAAATGGATGTGGAATATCCAAAGTCTATAAGAAAACATGGTGGGAATTATAACTCATCCAAGTATGAGTTGGGATAGATGAATTCATGAAGTAAATAAACACTCAAGGTTATTATCAGTCTAGTATTTGGATGGAAGAGCAAAGGAAACCAAAAGTGGTTTGGCTAGAAAGTGCTCAGATCATAAATAATCATGCACAATGGTTACAGTGAAGAGCACTTGAGGGTTCAAGAATCTAGAAGAATGGAAGACGTATGGGATTCACAAGTAAATGTGATACAGAAAGAAAGAATTTGTTGCAATTATTGTAGCAAGTATTTTATGGCTGGTTGGGACAACCATAAAGTGAGAATGCTTGCATGTTTGCAAGTGTTGTTGATAATGTTGCTACACAGAGATGGAAGAAACATAAGGATGGAATATTGAATTATAAGGCTGATAAGGAAGCATGAGAACTTGTATAGTCTTCAGCTAATCAGGTAGCATTAAACTCGTTTAATGGCAACCTTGCAGGTAAGTATCTCTCTTTTGGAAGTTATGTTGTATAATTGCCAAAGGGAAATCCAGGTAAGAATTTCCCCAAACTGAATTTTATACTGCACTGTACAGTATTGTTTAAGTGCATTGACAGGATTAAGTTACCACTAGGCCTGTTATATTTATCAAATATTTTATCTTTTGAATGCACACACTGACAAAGTAGCATGTCGTGTTAATTTTTTTATGAGGCAACAACCAAAAAAAATAAAAATAAAAAGATAATAACTTGTTATAGGAATGATGCTAAGAAAGCTAGTCATGTATGAGACTAGGACATGGTTGGATATGACAAGGTATGGTTATAGAAAAGTTATGTGCCACATGTTCGACAACACAGGTATTCCAACAGAGGACGAACACCTTCAGTATGTCCTATCAACACATGCATTCCAACATAGGATGAACACCTTTAATAACCATTCACATAATCAGATCAAAGATCAACACACCGATGTTTTCATCGCAGTAAACTCCCTAATGGGAACATCCACCGCCCTGCCCAACGCTGGCTACTTGGAGCGCATTAATGCAAAGAAAAAGATTACGAGGAGATTTTGCTAAGAGAGTTTCTCACAATCTATCATCGGAAATGACCCTCCATGCTCTTTAAATAGAGATTCATGGACCAATCGGTGTTAAGCCACGATCAATGGTCGTTAAAATCGATGAGAGTATGAATCGCCGACACTCTTAAGGTCGGAACATTATCGTGGACCGGCTGATTCTAACTACAAATGCATACTAATGCATAATTAAAAGAAAACACACTTTTACCTAACGCATTATTATTAGATCATAGATCTTAACTAACTCCTATGTCTAAATATCCTAACATCCCCCTTTAAGAACAACTCTTTGGGATAGGATATGATTGAAGGATTTTACAATAATGACACAATAGGAGAAGGAAGGAGGTACTAGAGCCTATCCCCCAATGATAGCTTCCTAACTCCTGAACATAGATCTAATTTTGGAAAACTTCGCCTCGTAAGAGATTTTGTGAAAATGTATTCAACTTGATCTCTATAGGGCAAAAAGAGAACTTCAATAACTTGATCGCGAATGAGTTTTATGAAGCGTACGTGTAGCTCAATGTGTCTTGCCGGCACATGTTGAACTGGTCTTTGGCAAGCTTGATGGCACTTTTGATTGTCACACCAAAGTCCTGGTCGGATGTCGCCACCGAATCCAAATGTAGGATCCGTCGAAGCCATAGGGCTTCCTCGAATTTGTAATTATCAAGCCGCCGCGACCGCTTCTCAATACAGTAATAGCTCGTTGTTTCTTACGTTCCCGGGCGCGATAGGTCCTCAACCAAGGGTTGAAACATAACCTGCAGACTTTCGGATCATCTGGGTCGCCAAACTCAATCAATCTCGCTGAAATCCAACCAATAAGTGGGAGTCCCCCGCCAACCGTAATGTAATCCCAAACCTAATGCTAATTAATTTTAACATAGCTATATCCTTTTCACGCTTTCCACCGGCTTTCATGGGTGTTTAAGGCCCGCAACAAGACCAACAACAAAGGAAAGATCGATCGCATGAGTCAAGTATAAGAGGCTACCAACTAACTGACTTCCATACAAAAGGTGGCATCATCTTTAGGAGAAGTACAAGTGGCGAAAGCTTGACTCCCGTGACCGAAGGAGAAGGGGTCAGTTTACAATCGTCTACGTGAAAAGTACTAAGAAGGTCACAAGCATATCCCTTTAGACCGGAAAGAAAATTCCTTCATTAGTTTGCAAACTTGAAGGCTGAAGGAAATAGTGTGAAAAACCTAAGTTTGTCATTTCCAATATATTCTTAAGGCTTCATGAGCTTCACATGGTTTAAAAAGTTTTGAGTCACTACCAAGAAGGGATAAGGTCATCAACATAAAGGACAAGGATGATGAGATGGATTCCTACTCTCTTGGTATATTATTAGGACTTAATGGCATCTAGAGAATCCAAAGGCAATAAGGGTTATCCATTTTGATAGATATCGATAGATTACCAACGCCACGTAAGAAGGCGCATTTTACATCCATTTGATGGACCTCCATTTATGTGAGGCTAAGGGGCAAGAACAAGGTGATGGAATTCATTTTGGCTACAAAGGAAAACGTTTCATTATAGTCACGCCTTTAACTTGGGAAAACCTTTGGCAACTAATCGAGCTCCCTGTGTCTTTCAATACTTCCATCCGATGCATACTTAGTTCGGTATACCCATTTTGTATCTAACAAGTTTTCTTCCCTTTGAAAGAGGGTGATCCCGCTAAGTATCGCTTTCTTTCCATTAAAGAACTTATACCCCTATTCATTGTCAGACATCCCAATCTGGATGATCCCCAAGCTTCCCGTGAAATGTCTCGATCACGAGTCTCCAAAAATTGAGCCAAAAGAGAAGAGGCTCTCACTGAACTATGAACGCAGTCCGGACGCCGACCAAGGATCACCAACAAGATCACCAGCTTTCTCGTTGAACGGGACCCATCTAGGAAGCGGTGGAACCGGTGCTTGTTCGTGTCTGGGGACTCATATCCGAGGAATGTCAATGTGCGGGTGGATTACCCTCACTTTCTTCTATCCTAAGAAGAATTCTAGGAATAGAAACAAGAAGGCACAACCGCTAAAGATGGCTCGTAGTCAAGAAGGCACACACCCAATTATGCTCGCAAGCCAAGAGATTTTTACCAAATTTAACATCTCTTCTAAGAATAATTTCATTACAATGTGGTCAAAGAATTCTATAACCTTTGACATCTCTTACTTTTAATAACTGCCAACAAATATACACTTCTCACCTTTAGCCCGCAATGCCGCTTCTCATCAGGAATGGAGCCCATGCTATACTGCCAAATACACGAAGTGACTTACATCCTGGTTTAATTTTTAGTCCAATCTTCTTCCGGGTGTTATATTTTAAGAGCCTTGTGGGATACTGACGTAATTTCAGTGGTCAGCTTGATTTCCTCGCTCAATAATTTAAACTTAATCCCGATTGGATCATACACTACTACTTTAATGTGCGGTTCTCGAACAATATTTTGTCGGTGTATATGGAACGCTATGTTGTATCGGATGTCTCCGTAGTGCACTTGTGAAATTATTGTTCATATATTCACCTCCATCCTGCTCTTAACCTTGAATTTGATGTCCGATTGTTTTCACAAGGGCCTTTGTAGGCCAAAACTTGGTCAAAACTTTGAGTTTTAAAGCAAACCAAGTACCGCCCGGAAAGTCGAATAATGAAAGTTGGCAGTCACTTGCAACCTTAAAAGAAGGGAGAAGAAAGAGGACCACAAAATCACTGTGAACAAGCTGCAAGGATCTCGAGCGTGCTAAGAGGCACGCTTGTCAAAACTGCTTCACGATGATGTTTTGCCGAGAACACAACCAACACACACACCATCTCGCATGAAACAAGAGGAAGACCAGTCACCATCCTGTTGATTAACATAGTTACGTAATGAGTTATAGTTTAGATGACCAAACCGCCATGCCAAAGTTTGCTCGGGTCATCGCTATGAGCAACAAAAAATCGATGAAAAAGATGACCCAAAGTTGCCAAACTTGGTACAACCTCGGTAATATCATCAGCGATTCCAGTTGTAAAGAAATACGTTTAGGATCCTTTAGATCCTTTGATTACAACTTGGTGAGGAGAAACCTCGAATTTGCCTTTACCTTCACCTAAATGAGTGTTTTGATATACCGATAGAAGGTTACAAGAAAGATCTCGAACACACATAATACATCATTGAAATGACCATTTTGTACATGAATTGTTCCGCATCCTACAACACTAAGAGATCGATCATCACTCAACAAATATTTCCTGGTGTTACATTCATTTAGACTGCAGTCATGGCTTTTATCCTTAGCCATATGATAAGATGCTCCTAATCAATAAGCCACTCATCAGCGAAGCGAGAAGGTGTATTGAAGGAAAACCGTATGTAAAGTGCATGTCCATGAGAAGAATAAGAAGAGGAATCAATACTAATGTTGTGCTTTCATCACGCTTCTAAGGCTGCCATCTCTTGAAACATCTGGACTCATAATGACCATCTTTATTACAAAAAGTTGCAATGTTTGTTAGTATTCCTTTTATATTTTGATCCTTTATCACCATTAGGAGTCGGAAAGTCCGAAATGGTTTGGGACCCTTAGGTTGTTTTATTGTTGTAGTGAGGATGTTGCTCTTGGGATACTCTACTATCTTTCTACCGGGCAACTAAGGCTTTGTTTGAGGTATCCGGCAATGATCACCCAAGTTGTAGAAGCTATCTTCCTCTCTAATCAAAGAAGTACAAAGGACTCAAGAGTGGGATCTACAAGGCCCCGTGAGCCTTTCATGGCATGGCAGACAAACAATGTAATATGTACTCACCACCAGTACAACATGAAACGTGGTTCCTTCCATTTTATGTTACATTCTTCACATAAAGTTGTAAGTGTTTTAAACTTAGAGAGATAGTCTCCAAGGCAAGAAAAATCAATATTTGGACTCAAGGCTTTATTTCTCTGATTTTCTAACCGTTGTGTCAATAATATTGAGTTTACCAAACACGATTCAATCTTGTCCCAAGCTTCTTCTAACAACCCGAAGAGGTACCCAATCTTAGCACCCACCGCATTCACGCACACATTCTATTATTCCTACTACTTTCACCGTCAGCTTGTTTCCGCTCCCATGGTAATCCGATACAGTCTTTACTTCTTAATAAATCTTCCATATGGGATTCCATTGGAAGTAGTTGGTGCTTGTAAGTAAGA
Source organism: Picea sitchensis (assembly GCA_010110895.2). Taxonomy (NCBI): domain Eukaryota; kingdom Viridiplantae; phylum Streptophyta; class Pinopsida; order Pinales; family Pinaceae; genus Picea; species Picea sitchensis. The sequence continues at coordinate 91,172 of SNQJ01S0052899.1, read as the reverse complement.
TATTACTTGTAGCAGCCATATTAAATATGTAGATAATGCTGATTTAAAACCTAAAACTAATGATCCGATGGAAAGATCTCAAAAAGTTGAAGCGGTTTTAAAAAAATGGTAATCGAAAACGGATCTCCGATGTGGAGCAGTTCCTGGAAAAAGGTATAAACGTAACCAAACAATGATAGTGTGTTACTTTATGGCGAATCACCTTGCAAGAGGAAGTGGGTTCACTTTGGTACGCGAGGCCACCTATAACATAAAAGTTGGGTATGCAAAATAATCCCCAAAATAAAATATAAAGCTACTTATAGTGATTCACTTTATAATTTGAAGTGAAATGCACTTTACACTTTTAGCATGAACTTTTTCTAAAAAAAAGTAACAAAAGGAGACTTGAACTCAAACCCTTACTTTAATAAGGCAAGTTTTAACCAACTAGTCTAGCAAAGCATATTGTAATGTTCATAAGGAGGATTTGGGTTGTTGTTGTTGTTGCTATTGTTTCTTTGTTGAAGATGGCTCGAGAGCTGCGTCTAAAAAAAACTCTTTCACTAATAAGAAAAAAATTTCAAGCCGATGAATGTCATGCTAGACCGGTTAGCTTACCCCGAAGACGCACCTTTTCCTATTTTTTTATGATTTTCCGAGATCGCACATGCGTGTGGCAAAGAGTATATGCGGATCCAAAAGAGTAGCAGCCCGAAAAAAAAAAATACAAAACCGAAATAAAAATCAAACTTTGCAAAAATTTAAAAATGCGTATTCAACCTTTATACCGGATTCCTCGGGACCGTGAATGGTCGTGATCTACAAACGGAACCCTTCGAGTGAAATTAAAAGTGTTCCTAAATGAAAAAGCATGCTCTGGACGCTAATGGAACAGTCCTTTCAGCCCAAAAATGTACAGAAATGCCAGAAAATGGAGATGAGGCAACTCAACTTCACGATCTCGATCTACAACAGAGCTTGTTCAAATGAAGCTCGATACCCACAAGTTCGACAACACAGGTATTCAAACACAGGATGAACACCTTCAGCAACCAACTCACATAACCAGATCAAAGATCAACACACCATGTTTTCATCGCAGTAAACTCCCCTAACGGGAAACATCCACGCCCTGCCCAACACCACTACTTGAGCAATTTATTAATGCAAAGAAAAAGATTACGAGAGATTTTACAAGAGTTTTCACAACCGACTACCGCAGTGAACTTCCATGCTCTTTAAATAGAGATCATGGACCAATCGGTGTTAAGCCACAGATCAATGGTCGTTAAGATCGAGGATATGAACTGCCTATCACCGGCGGCTATCTTATGTCGGGAACATATCGTGACCGTCGGATTTCCTAACTACAAATGCATACTAATGCATACTAAAGAAACACACTTTTACCTAACAACATATTAGACCAAGTAGATCTTAACTAACTCCTAAGTGTCTAAATATCCTAACACCACACAAATACCCAATGAGATTCCTACTTTAAATAAAACTTGGACTGCAAAATTTTTGCTAACACTAATAAACACCACAAAATTGTATTCTTGGTGTAGTGTTCAGGTCGAAAAGGAAGGCATCGAAGTAATTGTGAAGACAATGGGAAGTGTGTGGAGATGTGTCAAGACATTGGCCAGATTTCTAATTTATGGATGGTGAGATACATGACTTAGATAAAGATCATTCTGAAAATCAATGCAAGGGTGCATTGAATAAATAGGCATTGAGAGTTGCACTCATGCCTGGTAAGTGGCAAAGTTGCACTCATACATGATGGAATTGTATACTTAAATGCATTTTTTTGAATGCACTTTGTGAATGCATGTATATATGTTTTTGCATGGAAATAATTATACTAATGGTTGAAATGTTGCTAACTTGAGAAGTTGAGAACATTTCAGGAACTGTTAAACATTGCAACAGGAAAGTTGCAAGTGAGGTAGTCACAGGAATAGTGACTACTGAAAATTTATGTTCAGAAAATTGAAGAAATGAACTTATTGTTATTTATTATGAATATGCATATGAATAGAATGATGAGTCATTCTATTTTGTTGAATTGTTTGGTAATTGTGATTAAATAAATAGGTGCAGGAAATTCTAAGATCATGGCATAAGGTGTTATACATGTTGAATTATGATGTACAAAAAATACTAACAATTGTTGGTTGTATGCAATATATAATAATTGTAGGAAAAACGGTATTTAGCATGGTGCTTGTTGAAATCCATAAGGAAAACTACATTCTATTATTCCAATAACGATGAAAAATTATGAAATAGAATTTCATATTTTGGGAAAATTCAAATTCCTTATGAAATTAATTTGATTTCTGAAATGGAATTTTTATGATGCTCTCTCATGACAATTGCATGTGTATGATGCAGGTGAGAAGATAATGATTAAAGTTGGAACTCCTGGAGCCACGGTGCTCTGAGACTTCCTGTCTGGCCTGTACTGGAGCCCTAGAAGGGAAGTTGAGCAGTCGATGGACTATTGGACAGTGAAGGTGCATACTACCTTGGGTTGTACAGGCATGTGGGGAAGAGAGACCATTTCTTGGAGTGCTACTAAGATTTGGTACTTGGCCTAGACTATGTTGATATTTATTGTGGTCCGTGGTTATCCTGGGAAGCTATTTTCCTAGTGGAGTCATATCCCATTCTTGGGTATGATATGCTGCTAAGAGTTTATCAGCAGTGAGATATAAGGCTAGGTGGAATGTCATGGATCTACAACCAATTGTTTCTTCAATAAAGTATAATTGAAGCATGTAATAAGGAACAATGAGCTGAATTATTTCCTGAAGCAGCTCTATGGAATAGAGAAATTGACTTTCGGTTGCAGTATGTGTACCAAAATTGGTGCTGGAAAGTAGAGCACCAGATCTATAACAAACTTTCAATAGCTAAAGCTTGCAAATATTAGAGAATTGGAATGGTACATTGTATATAATGCACTGAGGATAGTGCATAAATAAGGGGAGGGGATTATAATATTCCTAGACTAAACCAATTGTAAATGTAATAATGTACTTAAGCTGGTGATTTGTTTTGATATAATTTTGTATGCACCTTTCATGGCATAGTGCGTGTAGGTACTGCGCAGTAAAACTGATGAAATGAGCACATTCTAGGATATCGTGTGCAACTTATTAAGTGTGTGCGATGTTGAGTCTAGGGAGCCTTTCTGTATATGATATGCTTTATAGGCTAGTGAGCCAGTTATTATAATCTAGGATGCTTATGTTTTGATTAGGCGGAAGAGCCTAGATGTTAAAGGATAGTGTGCTTGTTTTTGTACATGTCTCATATTTAATATAAAATACATCGTTGCGCATAGACCAACCATGATAAAAGAAATGGGGGACTAAACTCCACTAGTTAGGGAAAGGGTGGGGCCTAAAAGTTAAGGAAAGGGGCTAAGCTAGGGATCTTGAGCCAAAAAGGAATATTATATTAATATTTCTTAAATCATAAAGTATGGATAATTATTTTATCCTAAGTTCTAAAGTTGGGTAAAAGTGGGCTAAAGTAGCTCCCAACATGAAAAGTGTCAAGTTGGACACATGCATACATATTCTGGGGAGTTAGTTCATTTCCATCACTTCTTCCATGATTCTTTTCTATTAGGAATTCATCCATGCAACCATCCAGAGGAGCTCTCACTCACATAGTCAATTGACCTCCATAACATCATGCCATTGTACCTAAACTGGTATCCATAGCCATATTTGTTCATCTAGTTGATGAGCGTGGGAGATAGACTGAAGAAGCAGGTTGTTAGGCCTGTGGGATATTGAAGAGGCAGGTTGTTAGGCCCATGGGATATTGAATAGGTGGGTTGTCAGGCCCATGAGCAATTCTCTGGGTGAGAGAATTGTTGGGAGGTGACTTACTAAAGGTGTTGAATTGCATCTACAGGGCTCTAAGACTTCCTGTCCGATATGTTGCTAAAGCCCTAGAAGGGAACTAGGGTAGCTGAGGGACTATTGAGCAGAGAAGGGGCACACTTCCTTGGGTGGGATGGGCATGTGGTGAATGAGAGACTGTAGGCTGTTAGTTTGAGTAGGCACCTGTGATGGAGTCTTTCTTGTTTTCCATGATTTGTTAGCCTAGTTAGGAACCCTTACTAAGGGGTGGTGAATGCAGTCTTGTCTCTATCTTTTGGAAAAATAGAAATCTGATTATAACCAGAAAAACCATCAATCATGGACATCCTGGCCGCACCTATCACCCTCTGTAATATGTTCTCCATCTTGGGAAGAGGGTAATTATCCCTTTTAGAAATTTTATTCACATTCCGGAAATCAACAAAAAGTTTGATTTCTCCATTCTTTTTTCTCACCATGACCAATTTGGCCACCCATTCAGAATACCTCAAAGGAATTATAATTTTAGCATCTAAAAGATTTTTTTACCTCCTTCTCCATAATAGGCAACAACATAGGATTTATTTTCCTCAACTTTTTCCTGAAGGGTTTGGTCTCTTCCTTTAATGGGATCCTGGGCTCTATAATGCTAGTGTCATAAGTTCTGAGATCTTCATAAGTACAAGAGAATACATCAGCAAATTCTTTTAACAACTTAGTATATTCTGCCCTCTGCTCTCTTGATAAGCTACTTGACAACTTGACATATTTTGGATCCTTTTCTGTGCCCAAATTGCACTCAGTTATGTAAGCATCATCAGTGGACACTTTCCCCTTCACCGCCACATCAATTCCATAAAGCAATCTTTCCAACGGAACTAGTCCTTTTGGAATGTGGTTGCTAGGTAGCTGCATAATATGATGATTAGCAATTTTATTAAGGAAAACATCAGCATGAGGATGAATTTCAGAATCATGATTCCTATCAATGTCTAATGAAACAAAATCATCAAAAGTATCGAGGAATTTTTAAAGTTATAGATCATCTTCGAACACCTTCCAATATTTTACATTGTCTGGTATAGAAGGCCTGCACTTGACTTCTAAATCATACTTGAGTTTAGGTGGTAAGGGGATTCTGAAATTTCTTGCTGATACAGCCAAAGAATCAGCCATGGTATTCTCTTCTCTAGGAATAAATGAAATGTTAAAAGATGAGAAAAAACCATCCACCATAATATAAGTCAAAATAATATAAGTCATGGTAAGTCTTTGTGATTTCTAACCCAAGTTCATCCATAATGATTTTTGGCATGAGATTGTGGGATGCCTCTGAATCGATCAAACAATTATGCATCACCTTATCATGAATATTCAATGATGTATATAAAGGAGGGGGTGAATCATATCTATCTTCTATCAATGGACCCAAGATAAGTGTTGGTTTTTCATCTTGCAGATTTATTGAATCAGTGGCACTTGGAGAGGCTTCAGGCTATAACATTTTGGAGAGATATTTTTAAATTCTTCATTTTTTATTAATTCCAAAAAAGGTATAGGGATATTGATTTTTTGCATCTTGTTCTCAAAGTTGAAGGAATAATAAGTCTTCAGGATCTCTTTGGTTTTAGGAGTAATATTTCTAACCAGAACTTGTGAACTTTGAGTGTCTTTTTCCTTACTACTAACTGTCACAGCCTTGGCATAATTTTCCTTTTGGGAAGGTTGATTAGAAGCATCAGTTTTTTCTTCATTCTTTTTGGATCTCATATTATATCTATTAGGACTTTATTTTTCTTTCTCTCCCTTACTTAATTCATTTATTTGAATATCCATCAAGGAATTCTCATAAGCAGATTGAGTCAAGTGAGGGGATGGAGATGTGTCACCTAGGAAATTAATCTCAAGATCAACTTCTTCCTCTTCTCCTTTTTCATCAACAACCAGGTTGTTCTGTAAAGGTGTTTTTACCTTTTGATAATCTCTCTCTCTATTTCTAGGATCTCTCAGAAGGAAGGATTTGGGGAGCATTATTTGGTCTCCTAAAGTTACCACTGTTATCGGTATTTTGAGTATTTTTGTAAGTCTGTTTTCCTTCCAGTTTTAACTTCTCTATCTCAATAGAAAGGTATTTTATTAATTTGGTGAGCTCATCTACTTGAGGATGAACATAATGGGAATCATAGGTTGAGGCTTCAATTCTACCTTTTCTCCTATCCCTATCAGATTTCCCCCTGCGTTTATCAGATGCCACTATATTGGATTCCACCTCCATGGTTGCATCTTGCATATGAACTAAGGAGGCTGATCTTTTTTCTCTCAGTATAAGGTAAAACTTGGCATCAAAGGCACTGGAATAAGTGATTTTTTCAAAGGTTTCAGTGGGTTTTATCTCATCGGGAATCTTATTGTACATTTTGTTAAATCTTTTAGAAAACTCAGAGACAGAATATCCCTCTTTCCTTTTTAGGGATACAAATTCAGTGATGTAGTAAAAAAAGTCCTTTTTTTCCCATTAGTGCCTCAAGAAGGCCTCATCTAACACCTCAATTCCAGTAATGGATCCAGGAGCCAAACCCCTAAACTACTTGCTAACCTCACAAAAAAGTCTTTGGATGAAGACCCTCATCCACACATCCTTATTTTCAATGTTTTGATTATCTGCATAGTTGTAGAAGGCAACAAGATGTTCCTCAATGGTTATATCTTATTCTCCCATGAATTTGGGCATGTATTTCAAATAATCTCTAGGAGGGAGGGAATTCATTGGATGAGGTAAGACAAGAGGAGCATATCTTGCAGCCACTATGGAATCCATGATATTTGCAGGGGGGTTAGCACCTGCCATTGGATTTTGAACTCTTGGTGAACAAGGAGGAGAAGGGGACTTGACTATGTGCAGCTTAGGTAAAAAAGGAATGTATGAAGGGAAAATTTTAGTTTCCATAGCAGAAGGCTGAGTATTGGAAGTAGATGGTAAAGTCTGCAAGGGGGAGGAGGTTTCCTTTTTCTTTGGCAGTAGAAATTTTAACAGGAGGAGGGGTAGAAAAACCTAAAGTAGGAAACTGCTCAAGACTCTCAAGACTATATCGCTTTACAATATCAAGGGAAGTGTAATATTCCCAGGCTAAACCAATTGTAAATGTAATAATGTACTTACGCTGGTGAGTTGTTTAGCAAGTGCACACAAGTACTGTACACAAGTACTGTGCAACAAAAATGATGAAATGAGAACATTCCATGATACCGCGCGCAACATCTTAATTGTGCGCGATGTTGAGGCCAGGGAGCCTTTGTGTATATGATATGTTTTATAGGCAGGTGAGCCAGTTATTATAAGCTAGGATGCTTATGTTTTTATTAGGCCGGAGAGCCTAGATGTTAAAGGCTAGTGTGCTTGTTTTTGTACATGTCTCATATTTAATATAAAATACATTGTTGCACGCAGACTGACCACGATAAAAGAGATGGGGGACTAAACTCCACTGGTTAGGGAAAGGGTGGGGCCTAAAATTTAAGGAAAGGGGATAAGATAGGGAGCTTGAGCCAAAAAGGAATATTATATTAATATTTATTAAATCATAAAGTATGGATAATTATTTTATCCTAAGTTCTAAAGTTGGGGACAAGTGGGCCAAAGTATCTCCCAACATGACAAGTGTCAAGTTGGGGAGATGCATACATATTGTGGGGACTTAGTTCATTTCCATCACTCCTTCCATGATTCTTTTCTATTAGGAATCCATCCATGAAACCATCCAGAGGATCTCTCACTCGCATAGTCAGTTGACCTCCATAACTTCATGTCACTATACCTAAATCAGTATGCATAGCCATATTTTTTCATCTAGTTGGTGAGCATGGGAGCTGGACTAAAGAAGTGGGTTTTCACGCCCATGGGATATTGAAGAGGTGGGTTGTCAGGCCTATGATAAATTATCTGGGTGAGAGAATTGTTGGGAGGTGACTTTATGAAGGTGTTGAACTACAGCTACAGGGATTTGAGACTTCCTGCCCAGCATGTTGTTGAATCCCTGGAAGGGAAGTGGGGCAACCAAGGGACTGTTGAGAAGATAAGTGGCACACTTACTTGGGTGGGACAGGCATGTGGGGAATTAGAGAATGTAGGTTGTTAGTTTGAGTAGGAACCTGTGATGGAGTCTTTCCTGTTTTCCATGAGTCATTAGCCTGGTTAAGAACCCTTACCCAGGTGGAGATTAGTCCTAGCTCGGGGGTGACCCATTGTTGAAAGTGATGAACAGTGTGGTCTAAGCCTGGGAGGTTCATGGAAGGTCTGGACGTAGTTGGTAACATTCTTACCAAGATAAGTGTCAACTGTGTGATAAATTTACATGTTGCATTACTATTTATGTGCATATTTTTATGGGTTATCATATGTGTGATTATAACTGTGTTTATTTTTATGAGTATTGCTTGTATATGCTGCATGTATATGTTTATTGTTGTTTCAGTGTGAATCCATACATTTACATAATGTATTTGTCTATTTATGTTTTACATGTAAATATTCCGCAAGTATTTTGTGTGCATATGTTTTAATTACATGGAGTTAGAAAAATAAATGTGGCATAGCTCAGTTGGTTGTTGGGTGTGTCACAGTATGTTCTGCACAGAGAACAAGAGCGTTCTCTGGCATAGCATGGCCTGGTATGGATGGTTGGGGACGTTACAAAATGGTTTCAGAGCTAAGTAAAGCATCTGAGTAGTGGCATGGCCCGTCTTGTGGGTGGCTGGGGATGTTACAGGAAGAAAGAATTTCAAAGCTTTCTTCTTTAAAATCAGTTTCGAAAGAGGAGTATTCAATAGGAAAATTTTGAAAATCAAGATTCTTACATACTTCAAAAGAATTTAAAGAAGGATTACTTGATATAAGAACTAGAGTATTAAGAGTGGAATTAGAAAACTAACCAGAAGCACTTGTAGCAACAACAGAAAAAATTTCTTGAGAGGCTTTTCCCTTCTTGATTATCTTCTCTAGGTTAGCCTCAGGTAAAACCAAAGGTAACTGTGCATTTGATCTTGTATGTCTTCCTTTAGGCACCAGAGCTAAAACAATGGAGTCGCCAGGTGCAAGCTACAATATTCAAGATACTAAGTTTTAATGCACCTTCATAACTAGTAAGATGCATCATTTAATCCCAGGGAAAAGTCTTCAAATCATTCCCCGACAACGACGCCAAGAATGTTAGCAATAGGAATCACCTTCATATTGCATGGAAGGAAAGCCCAGTACCCGTTAGGTTATATGTGAATGTAAAATATTTTTTGAGGGGTCAAATGGATAAGACTCAAGATGATAATGTTCCAACTCAGAAATCAGGGCTAGCATGCATGAGAAATCAAGGTCTTGGCTAACTTCAATCAGTAAGTGGGAGTAAACATCAGAGGGAAGACTTCAGTGAGAGGAATGTAGAGGTTGCTTTAAACATCAGGTCTGCATACAACCTAAGGAAGAAAGATTCTTAACACAAGATCTTCTTGAGTTCAAAGTTTAAGGACACTACAAAAACATCATAATAATATTATAATAAAAAATACATCATAATATCACCACAATAATTCATGTGAATCATTCAAAGCATGAACACTTTAGCATAAGAAGCAAATAAGCTAGAAAAAGAAGTTGATTTTTATTAATCAAGATGTCTCAAATCAAGTACATAACTCACAATAACTTCATCAAAATATTACAGTATAAGGGAGCCTTTCTCGACCATTTGAACCTAATGAAGCATTTCATATATCTATTTATAACAAAAAGGGAGTAAACAACTAGAGGTGTGAGTTAGCCTCCTTCCCATGAAAATCTCTAAGGAGTTATTCCATCTAATAACTTGACTAACAACCTATGTTATTAAATGGGAAAGTGTTTTTGACTGATCCAACCAATCTTTGAACTAACTTGATCCCCATTGGTGTGCAACTCCTTGTTTTCCATGTTTCCTTCAGGGGCATGTGGCTATCATCATGTTGTCAGTTGTTGTTTCTGCAATCCTCTCAATCATCAAATATTCATAACAATGCTAGCTCGACTCTCCTTGATTCCTGGTATCTATTGTTAGCAACTTTTGGTAGCACTCTGAGTAGCGCACTTTGTAACGCCTTCACTGAATTTCCTTTGATTCAATAGTGAAACCTCAAAAATAGACAAGTAGAAAATAGGTAGTGCCAAACCTTCATATCCTCTGTGCAAACTTCAGTCTCTACGAAAATTTTGGTAGCGCCATTCTGGTGTGTCTCTATGTAGGATTCCGTCTCTGCCAGAAATTCAATAGTGCCTGCCTTTGTGTTCTGTCAAACTTTAGGTAGCACCATCATAATAAACAACACCTTCACTTGAACATGTGCATAATGGGTAGCAAACTGGTGGAATATCAAAAATAGACTATTATGTAGCGCCATAGCGCTACAGAATGTCTTCACTATTACTGTTGAAGGGATTAACTATTTGTAAAAACACCAAAACTCTGAACAATAAGCACTAGAACCCTATATAGGTGGCAAAGGTAGTGTTTCATCAATAGTTTATCCTTGGAAAAAGGGACCATCTTCCAAAATGGAGCTCACCTTTCACCAGGTACTTCATTAACTTAACACTTAACCTGACACTCTTTCTTGGAGAAGGAGGACCTTCCTTTGGCACAACAAGCTTCTTCCTTTTAACAATGACAGGCTTCTTCAATGGAGCTATGCTCTCCTTGGTTGTTGGTTTCTCCTTTTAAATAGAAACTTCAACCAATACTTGCAATTTCCTTTGAGCCACTTCATCTTGAAAATGTTGCAACTCTGCTTTGAGCTCTCTATTCTAAGACTGAAAGTCTTTGTTTTGCCTATAAAGGTTTTTGATCTGCCTATGGAGAGGCTAGTCTTTTCTTACTGCAAACCTTGCTAGGTCAAGAGTGTGGTTATAGCCATCCATGAGCTCTTTAATCTTAACCCTTTCAAACATGGCTTTGTCTTTCAAATGAGCCACCTCCTTCCTAGAATCCCTAAGTTGTCTGATTAATCTTTTGAATATCTAGTTGCCAAGTGGAGTAGTGACGTGAACAGTCTCAACATGATTTTTCATGGTTTCCTCTTCCTCCTGCATAGGAATTACCTTGTTTATCTCATCAGTCTTCTTGATGCCTTTTCCTTTATCTTTCTTCTTCTGTACATGTATTTGTTCTTTCTTCTCCATAAGATTTCCAATGCCTTGGACCTTATCTTTCATTTTCTGTAGGATAGAGACATTAGGTAGGGATTTTTCTTCAACAACCTTTTTAGAAGTTGATTCTCTTGTGAAGGGATTTCTAACCTTGATGTTGGCTATTGAAGGAGATGAGGAGAAGTGTAGCTTCTTCCCTTTCTTTATTGTAGGTTTAGTAGAAGAAGGGGCTTCTTCTAACTCTAGTGGAGGATGGGGTGAAAGATATCTTTGTGGAGAATGACAAGATTCTTCCTTAGTTCCTGCAACCTCCTTGATGACCTCTTGATCTTGAAAATGAACTCTTCCCTCTCTCTTCTTTCTAGTACCTACTTTAGAAACACTAGTGGATGGTAAAGGGCTTGCTATCTGGGACTGAGGAGTAGCTGCTATATCAAACTTGAAGTGATAAGCAATAATAAAATGTTCTGATGAGATGTCTTTCTTACCCAGTTCTTCATAAACTAGCATTCTAATCAATCCAGAGTGAAAGATGCTAGTATCCACAGCCTTATACTTAGATTGAACCCTGTCTGACATCTTGCCTATGCTCCCTAGAAAATAGTAGGGAATGTTCATTTCAATTTTTCCAGTAAAATGAAATAGAAGCCTTATATGGTATTGGTACAGTGTATTGAACCTCCCTTCACCTGTAAAGTACCTATGAATGATCCTCAATATCTTGTCAAACTGCTCAATCAAATGATTCCTTGGCACACCTTTATTCAAATTACCATCCTGATGTTTAGGCTTTAGGAAATCTTTGGCATATGTTGCATCTAAGGCCATGGCTTTAAACCATTTCTCACTTGTGATAAGGATTCTTGTACCAGATGAAATAGAGGCCTCAGACACCTTAAATTCTAGGTCCCCTACCTTGGTCTTCTGACCATCAAAATGTAAGGAAAACCACCTTGTCACCTCAGGATGACCTCTTTTCATATTCTGGCAGAAAGAGAGGCATCCCACCCTTCGAAAAACTTCTTTGTCCATCGGCTTTGTCTCAAAAAGATGCATGTCCACAGGTTCAGTTCTAACTATCTTACCCCCCTTGTGTGAATTCTTCATCTAAGGAGTCTCCATAGGTTAGGATAGGAACTTCTTATGGATATGGAGTGGTGATAACCAGGAGGACCTAAAGTCAAGGCTCAAGTAGACAAGGCCGCACTTTTACTAGAACTTCCCTTAAACTAGACTGGTTACTAACTATCTAAACTGGCTATGGAAATCCCACCCTTGGAATGTGTGCAGGTATGAACACTTAGAAAATGAGAGGATACCCTGTAATTGGCCTTTGAAATTGGGTAGAAACAACCCGATTTAAGTGTCAGATGAGGCAAGGGAAAAATAGTGTTGTTGAGTAGCACCTCTAGGTAGCATGTCGTGCATGCAGAGGATAGGACTTGCTTGGATGTTGTGAGCTTAGTAGCAATGGTGGGAGGATGTATCAAAATTAGATATGCAGGTAATGCGATTTATAGGCTTTAAAGGAGGGAAGAAAATGATAGGATGCCGTGAGGAAAGATCCGATAACCAAAATTTTGAGCGTTATCTCTCCTTGAAATTTATGTGAAGAGGAGGAAAAAATGAAATACCTATGGAATAAAATGGGTTTGAAGCCTCAACAAGATTTTAGGAACAATTCATAAGCATCTCAGCCTCCGAATCTACCTCAACATCAGATCTGGTAGTGTTGTTGCTGACTAGTCCGAACTGGGACTTTGCGCAGTGCAACAACCTTGAGTTTTTCAAAAATCTCAAATGGATATCAGAGCTTGTAAATATGAGATCTTGAAAGAATCTTTTAACCAAATCCTCACTCTAAAAACAAGGAATAGATGACATCAATGTTGTAATCATAAATCATGGTGGAATATGATGAACGGGAAATGCGCTACGGAAACTCATGATGAGTTGGCAACGGTTCATTTCAAAAAATGATTGGACAGGTAAGCAAAGGAAAACAAGGCATGGCTACGAGGGCATAAGTGAGGAAAATGGCTTGTCAAATAAATCTATTCATGGAGTGAATCAATCCTAGTGACAAGTCATGAGGGGGATCAAAGATAAGTCATGAACAAAACGATCCTAAGTCCAAATTTGAGTGAGGATCAAAACACAAGCCATGACTCAATACTTTATTTATCAATGGGGCCCTAACAAACAAACTTTTAAAAGGGTCAAATTAAAAAAAAATAAATTAAAATCTAAGGCTTAGGAAAAGATAAAATTAAAGGCTAAAAACCCAAGACAACTTAGTGTGATAACACCTGGTTTTTTCAAGGCCGGGTGTAGGTATGGTGGACACAACAACATCATATCTAAGACTAATCTTAATGAATGGATACCTTTGACAATTGATGATATTTTCTAAGGTTTCAATACTCTTTTCAAACTTCAATATTCTATTCAACTTAATAGTTGTCTTCTCAATTTCCTTTCTTAAGGAAACAATTTCATATTCACAATTTTTTTCCTTTTCCTTCAACTGGATTCTCACCACTTCTTCCATCCTTACTACTTCTTCTAATTGAACCTTTAGGTTCATGATAGTATTTTTTGTTACTTCAAGGCTTCATGACATTTTATCTTTTGAATCATGATCCTCTTCTTCATATTTTTGCAGCTTCTCCTTTTGTTTCAAATTCTTTATCCTAAGCTTCTTTAATTTGCTTAAGGAACAAATGAATTATTCTTCAAGATCCACTTCCCCATATATTTCGACAGTTTCCTCTTCTTCTGAAACCATCATTTGTTTACTTTTGTCTTCATCAATATTTTCTTTTATTTCCATAAGGAGATTTTCTTCTCTATCACTATCAGAACTACTTTGACTACTTTCTTTAGACGACTCACTAACCCCTTTTGAGTGGAGACTCTTCTTCTACCTATAAGAGCTATTCATATTTTCATGCTTATCTTGTTTATGGTTCTTTTTTTGTTGATGATTTTTTCTAATTTCATCCTTTTCATATGGACACTTATCAACAAAATGTCCTACTTTTCCACAATTAAAGCATTTAAAGGTTAGTTTACCTTTGTATTTTCCAGATCCCTTTTTGAGTTTTCTCACAAAATGTGATTCCTATGCATATAATTCATTATCAAATTTATCTCTTGATTTGTACTCTATATTCTTTGTCTTCTTTAAGGCTTTGAAGGTTACTTCTTTATTTGATGGAATTTCTTTATTTTCCCTCATTTCATACACTATGAGGATCTCATTCAATTGATCCATTGTTAACGAATCAAGATCCTTTATTTCTTCAGTGGTGGAAACTTTCACATCATATATTAATGGGAATGACCTTAACACATTTTGTACAACCATTGGTTATTCATCATTTTCACCAAGTCCTCTGATGGTGTTGACAATTTCATCCACATGGAGGAGATAGGTTGCAACATTTTCTTCATCTTTCATTTTTAGACTCTCAAAGTGTCTTCTATTAGTTTGGAGCTTTTCCTTCTTAACATTATCATTGCATTCATAGATATTTTGAAGCTTCTCCCAAATTTCTTTTGCTAATCCACAATGCATCACCTTAACAAAATCAAATTCTAATAGACCAAACAAGATGGAATTCATGGATTTTTCATTATTTTCACTATGCTTCTTCCTGACCACATGTAACACATCCACTACGGGAGCTACTATTTTTTGAATTTTCCTCCCTTTTTATCAAGGAACAGAGTTCCCAAATTCTTATGAGGTTATGGCGCAAGCTAGGTCTTCCAATCAGGACCTTCACCCAATCAATTCACGGGTTCTTTTGTTGAAAATCCATCGTGTACCATCCATGCACCAATTGTAGGATTTACTTCCATGTGTCCATCGGTTGTGATCCCGAGCTCAGTCAAGAGGCGCCTTTCGCATTTCAGGACTTCAGACACCAAAATTTCGAAATGCAAGGGAGTCGAATCCTTCGACACCCCGAAACCCAAAATCCTAGTCACACGAAGACTTATCTAGGATTTCACCTATCGAGACTTTACGTACCGAGATTTTGCGATGTATGGAGACAAGGGCTCATAGCTTTCGGTTTCCCAGGTGTTGCAACACCGAAGCCCATATATCTACTAGGCTCATTTCGGGGATTCACGATTCGGGAGTTTGCGATATGCGAAGACAAGGGGTTTGCCCTTGGGTATCCCGAGTGTCGAAACGCCGAAATACCAAATTCTAGCCACGTTATACCATTTCAGGGTTTCTCACATCGGGATTTCATGATATGCAAGGAAGAGGGGCCTCGCATCTAGGATACTCGGGAGCCGAAACTCTGAATTTCATGTATATACGCTACGCTCGTTTTGGAGTTTCATGAGTCGGGATTTCGTGATGTGAGATGACAGGAAGTCTTGCATCTAAGTTTCCCTGGAGTCGAAAATCCGAGACGCCGATATATATATATATATATATATAAGCAATGCTAAGTTCATTTCGGGGTTTATCAAGTCAGAATTTTGCAACTGGCGAATACAAGGAACTGACCCTTGGGTCTCTGGGCTACCGAAACAATGAAACACCAAGGCTTATCCACGCTATACCTTTTCAGGGTTTCATGCTTAAGGATTTCGCGACTAGTGATTACAAGAGAAATTACTCTTAGGTATCCTGAATACCAAAACACCGAAACATCAAGACTCTAATCCCCGCTGGATGATTTCTGGGTTTCGCTAATCGGGAATTTCAGGACTGGCGAGTACAAGGGAACTTACCCTTGGGTTTCCTGGGTACCGAAATGAAGAAACATCACAACTCCTCCACTCTAGTTCATTTTGGGGTTTCGCTAATTAGGATTTCAGGACTGGCGAGTACAAGGGAGCCTACCCTTGGGATTCCCGAGTACCGAAACACCGAAGCATCACAACTCATCCACGCTAGTTCATTTCGGGGTTTTTCTAATCAGGATTACAGGACTAGAAAGTACAAGGGACTCGCCCTTGGGCGTCCTGGGTGATAAAACATCGAAATACCTAAATCTAAGAGACCCACTTTCTCTCTCGAACAAGGTTTTCAAACTTAGGCCTTAAAGTCCTTCATCGGGTTCCTAGGTAGATTTTCACCAGGTTTTAAGACCAGACTGAAAGGTCTTCTAAAATCCCTGAGCTGTTAACTTCTATGATAGGTAATAAGCAAATTCAGGATTGTACTAAGACGATAGTCCTTTCAGGGAACTTACCCCGGCTCTAGAATGTAAGGGAATGATCCCAAAAGGGTGTCCCTTTGGGGAAATCTATCGAGGGCAACATAAGAGACAAATAAGGGAAACAAATCTCTCGAGAATAGACTTGAAAACTGAATTCATTCAAATACATATATCTATATCTATATAAACCGAATGTGGTCATTCCAACATAAGCATGCAACCACCATTTCCGATCAAAACACCATGCAGGAATTTCTACACAGAAACCATTTATAAGTGTTCAAACCATGAGCATACATTCCAATATATTCAATGCAAGACACAAGATATAAACACTTATCAGAAAACACCAGGTGATGCAACTACTGAGAGGGATGCTCATTTCCACCCAACTGTAGGCTCGATGATTCTGAATGGATTTACCACTAGCCACTCCTGAGCTTAGACCATGATGCTATGAGACTAAGTCTCTTTTCATCAGAAGTCGAGAACAAAGGTTACTCTCCTTCTTCTCTGCTTACCAATCACTCTGTTTATTTTTCCAGAGTCTTTCCAATTTCTCCCCTCTTTCCATCTCTGTCACGACTACTCCCTCCCACACCTATTTCCTGTCTTTTCTTGTCCGACAAGGTTGTGTGTGGCACAAACTTCCCCGTGGTGGTTAGGTATGAGGCTTCCATGGATGGGCGGTTCACCTCCCATCCCTCATTAACTCATGAGGAGCCTCTCTTCACCTACCAACCTGGCGAGTAATTCATTTCGAGGCCAGTGAGCCACTCTTGATCTTCAGGCCAGTGAAGACCAAATACGATATTGGTTTTGGTGGAAGTTAACGCCACCATTCCAGGTGCCTTCCACCACCTTTCATCAGCCATCGTGGTCTCTTTTTATCACATCCCTCTCCCAGCTATCCTACAACATATATTCATAACATTATTTACATGCGTCGACCTTTTATACTAAGGTCCATTCAAATCACAGATTCACATCTTTGATTCTTCCATAGTTTTTTTTTTTTTTTTGGCGAGTATAGTTATTTTTACAGACTAGGGGAAACATGGTGTTACAATTCCCTCCCCCTTAAAGGAACATCATCCTCGATGTTCTATCAATCAATAT
>SNQJ01S0052899.1:45570-64407 GCA_010110895.2 Picea sitchensis | reverse complement strand
GACATCAATGACACTAATTCCAACGACATGGCCATAAGGGACTAGGAAAAATCATCAATGATGTTATAATTATGAGTGGCCCTTGTATAAGGGTTATATTAGTATAACTTTGATACATGTGGTGTAGGTTGGATACTAGGGTGTGGAATTACCAAGTGAGTGCAAACAAGTGGTTGGGTACCCTTCAGATTGGTTGATGTCAAATCATGGGGAATATTGTAATGGAGGTTTTGGGTTTGAAGGTGAATACCTATTGAGTTGATGTAGATATTCTGATAAGTATGATCTAAGATTGGAGTAGGAATAATAGGTTGGTAGGATCCTAAAATATAGGAGTTACCAATTTCCTAATTGTTGGGAACAACTCCTTGTTGAGGGAAGGGGTCATGTAAAACAACTAGTTGGGGTGGTGGAGGAAAGGGTTGTGGGAGGGATGCCAGCCATTTTGAGGGGTTGGGGTCCTAATTGGACATCATTTCCTTCATCCATTTGTATTCCACAAATTGTGAAAATGATGACTATAATGGCCAAACTCACCAAACAAATCACAAGGAAAGTTAGTCCTAAGACCATTTTTATTTCATTATTTGGATTGATTGTTGTTGCTAGAATCCTTATTTGGTTACTTGTGTTATCATTTCCTTTGATTTTATTGCTTGGGTTGGGGTAATTTCTCCATGGCATTTGATTTGTGTTTTTCTTGTTTTCCCCTTTCTTCTTTCCATTGTTTTGTGTGTTTGATGGATTAACCAGATTCAATTGTTCAAATGCTTTGATTTGCTAACTGGTGAGGGTTGGACAAAGTCAACATCGACATGGTACTGAAAAAATGGTGGTGTAGTAGTAGTTGATGGTGGAGGAGGAAAACGATAGTAATGATTTTCTTGTGTGGGGATACCATATTGGTTGTAAGATGTGGATGTCCCTTTGCTATAATTTATATTATTGCATGAAGGTCCATGCATGTGTGGTAAAGCATTCCCTCTAGAAGGGGGCATTCCATTCCTTGAAATAAATGAAGTGAGTCATTCTTATATATGAGAAGGTTTATTTTGATCCATGCTATTATGTATGTATGAAGTGCTAACAACATGTTGATATGTGTTGTTTCAACCATACTGGTTACCATAATGACTAGTATTGTAAAGGGATAGGTTCCCATATGGGTGATTCACATGTTTCATGGACCCTATCAAACCATATATTAAATGAGACGTATTAGGATTTTCTCACTCAAATGGATGAGGGAGGGGGGCATCAGGATTGACTATGTATATATACCATGACTAGGAATAGATCAAGTCAAAGTGATGAGATTTGAGAATGGCCTCATGTTCTGTTGGAGGCATGGTGGCCACATATTTGGTGATCAAAGGTAAGAGATATTTCAAGAACCAAATAAAGATAAGTTTATCCTTGACTTCATTTTTACACAAGATATATTGTCGACACCACTTGTGGATGTGATTTGCGATATTTTTGGAGGTGGTTTTACTATATTCAGTAAGAATTCACAATCTTGTGTCATGATAGACTAAAAATTGGAAACGTGTCAAGAATGGATTTTCTAATGATTAAAATTTTGCATGTGATCATACTATTTCATTAATGTACCACTTGGGTGAAGGTCCAATAAGAGTTTGCTGGAAAAATTTGAGTTGAACAAAATCATCTGTTGTTTTATGATGAACACCATAAATGAAATTTCATGATGTGTTTAAAGGGGTATTATCCTAGTTTCACTTAAAATTTTGGAATATATAAGGGGATTTTGGTTGGCGTAGGTGGCCAAACCGAGTCATACAAAATGTGGTTGATTGTGATCTTTATTAAATTAGCAATATTTAAAATAGCCATGTATGGTAATTTAGGGGATGTGTGTGGGGGAGGTGGTGGTGGGAGTTGTATAGGAGGTGGTGGTACACTTTACATTAATTCAGATTAATGGGAGCTTCCAAGAGGGGACCTAGGTGTTACACATTATTTTGGTCACTCTGGTGATGTCCCTACAGCTATGTGTCTAGGCTCTCATCAAGAACTTTTTCCTGAGAAAAGTGACTGTTGTCTTCTTCTAAAAAGCATATTTTTAAGATGAGTTCACAGGTTGCCTGTGTTATAGGGTGTGAAAATCCTTCATTCTCATAGGAAACCCTATACTTGGAGTGAAAATTGTTCACAGTCTACTCTATAGGTAGGGTGTGAACCTGTTTCAAAGCTTGGAAAAGAGAAGAGGTTACAAAGGTTCTAGAAGGGAATCTTCTAGAAAATGAGTTGGCATTCAGATGGTTGGCATTCTACTGACTTCTCAGATTTAGTGGGATAATCCTCATCCCTTTAACCATCTCTCCTTCTCCTATATAATGAAAGGTTTCTCAAGGAAGAGGTTAATAAAGATTGAATAAAGAATTGATGAAGGAATAGATTCGGAATTGTGTAAGGATTCATGTTTAAATTGTTGCTTGAGGCCTCCATTTTGTCCATCAAGCCACAAAAGATCTTCTTTATGCAAGTGTATAGTAAGTGTGTGTTGGAACAAAGGACCACCAAAAGGAAGCTTGCAACATCAAGGCGATCTGGTTGTATCTTCTACTTTCATTTAATATAAATACAGTGGCATGTCCCTTTCCCATAAAATCATTCTTATTTTATTACATGACTACTTGATCACATGTTTTGGTCTTCATTAAATTTATTATTGTTTCTTTCACCTCGGTCGATTTGTGTCGTTGTAGATCCGATATCTCAAGACTATCAAAGTGAAGTAGGGACAAGAGAGACATAAGGAAGCGATAACTAAATGTATGTCATTTTTTCCTTCCTTAGTGATAAATTTGATGAGTACCACTTAGGGGAAGTGTCATGTCCTGTCCTATTTTGTTCTAGATCTAGGTGGATCTAGGGAGATCTATTAATGTCCGCATATACCGATTTATCCGATAACAAAATTGGCGACTCCACTGGGGACTACAACCCATTTTTTGGTTTTTTATTGGTCATTTTCTCTTGACCTACCTTTTTTCATTACCAACCATTTTTTGAGTATTTAAGAGATCCTTATAAACTCTCTGGACCCAGACGTTCACTCAAAAATTTTGTCCTTTTTCCAAATTTTGCTTGATTACAAACCTTCTCGCATTGTACCTTTCTATGGCCTACGAGAATCACTAAGGTTTGCACCCTAGTGTTCAGTTTAGTGTGACCTTCTCGCACCCTGCCTATGTCTAGGCTACGAGAATCCCTAATTCTTGCACTGTACCCCACTACCAGACTACGAACTCACCTGTAAAAATTTTGGATTAGGTCTTTTTGTGTCTTCTGATGCCCAGATTTGTTTGTTTATCTAGGAAGAACTTATTTTTCCAATGATTGATTGTTTCTTGAATTAAAATGTTGCGGATGATTAGTTTTCGGAGATTGAAAACTCTTCTTAATCATTTTTTCCCAGTTTTTACCTCTTGACATCTTCTCAACAAGGGTATAATCTTCGATTCGGAAATCCGAGTGCTTGTTTGGATGAGAGTCTTTGATTGGATTAAAATTTGGGATTAATTGTCCTTTTCGATTGCTTGTTGCTTGGAAAATTTTTGTCCATGTGCATTTGAAGAGACTTTTTTTGTCAGTTTGTTATTTTTATCTTCATTGAAGATCGGTTTGGGTGTTTTTTGAGTATTTCATTTTCATTGGTTGCTTACTTTTTCTTAGTTCCATCCCTATTTCTTGGTTTCTAATAAAAAATTAAAGAATTTTCTTTTTAGCAATCATTTATTTGGAAAATATTGGCATTCAAGTATTGAAAGAGAATGAATAGTGAATTTTCATTGTTCATGATTGTTTGATATTACATTTAGAAAAAAAATAAAAAATCACACATCATAGTTTTCATTGTTCTAGAAAAATCCTATTTCCCTATTGTAGATAGAATTCATCAAACAAAAATTTGTATCATTCATTTCTATTTACACATTGTTGGGTCAGAGTCTTACACAACATTGGTTTCATTTTCGTCTCCTTTTTGCGTAACAAAAACCTTTAATAATATTGTGCAACTTTAAAATTCAACTAGCAATGTTTCTAGGGCTCTTTTGCACTAACATTAGCTAGGCTAGAGCTTTGGAATAGGTAATGAGACACACTCTCCAAAGCACAAAACACACAATAGTATCTTGTGATAGGGAGTGTCAAATTCCATTTGAAAAATTTTGTTCTGGGAAGCCCTTCTCACACAAGGGTCAAACCTGAGGTTGCATTAAGATTGACAGAGTTACTTACCCTGCTTTGTTGATCTCGGTGTAGAGATTGCACATATTACGGGGGTCACTTGAAGGTATACCCATAATGATGAGTGGAAGCCTCTCGAGTTGATTTCAGGCTAGATACCCTACCCTTGCATGTGGATCAGACTATCGATTGTTTCCCCAGGCATCATTATTGTTTGTGGTAACATTAGTAGCCTATCTTCTTAGAGTCTTACACAAGGTGTCTGTGGAGGGGTAAGTCTTCACGGTACCTGGAATCGGCGTTGGCCAGACTCACTTGGGCTCCTTGGAGGGTATACCCACGATTATGTGTGGGAGCTTGCACCAGGGTGTAAGTCTGTTAAGCAGGTCATCAAAGTAACTTTTCCACCTTAGCTGAGCCCCTTCTTATCTCAACGTTACGACGTTGGATTTCATCACTAACTAGTGACTTCAGAATTGGAAGGTCTTTCTTGCTTGGTTTTGGTTCCTATATTTTACTAGTGCATGTTGTCTGTTTACCTAAGTTGGCCATAGAAATTATTTCATAAGATTTTAACTCGATCACAATTGACCCTCCATGTCATTCACATAGAATGCAGGTACTACCTATAGAAGATCTGGAAGGTTCTCAACCCTTTCCTACCAACTCACCAAAGCGCTCTCCTCAACAGAGTGAAGTCCAAGATGTTTCCACTCCACAAGTGGAAAGAACTAAATCTTTAGAAGGGTTCTAAATTACCAATTCTCAAGAGGACTTTCGACTTCCTCCCGACTCTGTGAGACGTATTGTTTGAGTGAATTCTTCTGGAGAAATATTTTTTGAGTCTTCTGGATTACCAACCAGACCTTTCACAGGACCTGAGGGTCAAGATCCTTTTTGGACTACTGGAATTTTTAGACGAGATCTCTTTAGCTCAGGAGAAAGCATTGATATAATTGTCACACCTGAGCTACCTGAAACATCCGATCCAGATGCAATATCTTTTACTACTACCTATTATTTTCTTGGTTCAGACGCTCTGTCAGCTGACCATATCTTGACTATCCCCCTACAAACAGCCCATTACACAATGGTCCTAGATATTATGAGTCATCACACCAGGAATATGATGGCTAGCCAAGCTCCCATTGGCATGATGCTTTTGACTAGATTCACCCCAACACTTCCCCCCAGATATCATGCATTGAATGCTTCTATTCCCGCTCCTACACAAATCCCATCTGGGACCCCTGGCATTTCCACTCCTTCTGGGAACCATCTCATTCCTGGTTTTATTCCGACACTTCCTCAGCTCCCTTCTAGAGGGCCTCTTCCATCCCCTATCAGAGGCACCAACCCTAGTGGCACCATCCCGTCTTTCACACCTAATTACAAGATTCCTTTTGGTGGACAATTTCACCAAGGAGGCCAAACCCTATCCCCTTTTGCAAGACAAATCCAAATTGGGATGCAACCCCCGATTGGAGGGAAACCCCCACCTACCCCACCCTATGGAAAAAACATACCTCCATCCTTGGCCTAGTATTGGAACCATATTATCCAAAACAATCCTCACTCGACTGGGGCTCGAACGCTCAACCCCACACTCTTGTTCAAGGAAACATCCCCAACCAATACAGCCCTATAAATTACCTTCCTCCACACCAACAATCAAATCTGCCTGGATCTTCGCATTATATGCAAAATGCTTATGGTCCTACTAGTATACCTATGGGGCTCCCTCCCCAAAGTCACTAGTACCCACACGTGAATAGATAGTTACCCTTTTTAGCCACCCTAGAATACCCCCAAAAGATCTGGAAGTTGGTGCTTGTGTGACTGGAAGTGCTGGAACACTTAGGGAGTTGGTGCTTCCTTCTAGTAGGTTCTAGAGAAAACAAAGAGTTGGTGCTCTCAACAAGTTGCATCTTGAAAAATAGAGGTTGTAGCCTTATTATGAGTTGGTTCTCATAAGTATGATAATGTATAGAATGTAAAGATTACTTATCATATAAAGAAGAAGAGGTTTTTACCCTTTATGGGTTTCCTCAGGAAATATTTGTCTCTATATATTTCATATGTGTGAATGATGTTGAATGTTCTATTGCTTACTTCCCTGCATTATTGTGATTGTCATTTAGTGCTCTACAAAGAGTTTAAAATAAGAATAATTGTCTAAGCTCGGTAACAACTGATTCACCCCCCCCCTCTCAGTTGTCCAACATTTTGTGACGTCTTCGCTTGGATCTATGAAGAAATGTCGGGTATTGACCCTGACATTGTTGTTCACGAGATTAAGACATACCCGGGCGCTAAACCCATCCAGCAATGCCTTCGTCTGGTCTACCCACGTAAAGCAGATGCTATCAAGATTGAGGTTGAGAAACTTCTTAAATTTGGCTTTATTTACACTATGGCTCTAACTAGCTAGGTTTCCAATCTTGTTCTGATTAACAAGAAGCAAGGTATGATCCGCGTGTGCGTTGATTATAGGGATATTAACAAAGCTTGTCCTAAAGACAACTTTCCCACCCTCTTCATCGACCAGATCGTTGATGATTGCGCCATAAGTGAAATCTTCTCTCTGATGGATGGTTTCTTTGGATATAATCAAATCAATATTGTACCCACAGACCAACACAAGACCACTTTTATTTGTCCTTGGGGCACTTTCGCCTACCGGAAACTACCCTTCGGTTTAAAGAATGTCGATGCAACTTTTCAACGTGCTATGTCTTATGCCTTTTATGATATAAAGCACATTGTGCAGCCATATCTCGATGAATTACCGGCTGATTCCATGCATCATGTAGATCATCCAACACACCTTCGAGCCATTTTCCTTCGATGTCGTTTTTATCGTATATGCTTAAATCCCCACAAATGTGTTTTTTGTGTAGAATCCAGTCGACTTATAGGATTTATTGTTTCATGTCAAGGGATTAGGGTAGATCCTTTCAAGGTCGAGGCGATTCTTAATCTCCCTCCTCCTTCCTCACTTCACCAACTACAAAGTTTGCAAGGGAAAGAAAACTTTCTACGTCGTTTCATCCCAAACTACGCTGAGTTAATCCTTGGATTTACTCGACTGCTCAAGAAAGGTTCTAAGTTTGTATCGGATACCATTTCCACCAAAGCTTTCGATGCTTTGAAACTGACTTTAACCCGTACCCAACTACTTTTCCCACCCAATTATAGTCGAGATTATTTCATTTATCTTGCATCCTTGGACTCTACTATTGCTATGGTTCTAGTCTAGGAGGATGATTCTCATGACGAGCATGTCATATGTTATTTGAGTCAGAGTCTCACAAATATTGAAACCAAGTACTTACATGTTGGAAAACTGGCCTTGGTAGCCGTCCAATTTGTTCAACGTTTCCAACACTATATCCTTTTATGCAAGACTACTGTGATTTCCAATTGTAACCCTATGCAGCACATTCTTACATGCCAGTTTCTAGGGGGAAAATACTCCAAATGGATCATAATAATCTAGGAGTTTGACTTAGAATTCAAATGTGCTAAGTCCAAGAAATCCTTGGTGTTTGTCGAATTGATATGCGACCTTCCCTGTTCTGAGACAAAAAATGTAGTAGAGGATTCATTACCTGATGAATCCCTTTTTTTGATCAGTTCCGATGACCTTTGGTATGGGGATATCATTATATATCTCCAAACTTAGACTTTCCAACCCGTTTTTTCTAGCACTGACTGTTGTCGAATATGTTACCAAGCTCATCAGTATATTATCCTCGGTAATACTCTTTATCGTCATGGGATTGACTCTGTTTTTCACCGATGCCTCACCTTTGACAAAGCTGAGAAAGCCTTGAATGAATGTCATTCTGGAGCATGTGGTGGTCACATGTCCGGGTATGCTACTTCCTAGAAGATCTTATGAGCTGGGTACTTTTGGCCTTCTTTATTCAACGATTGTATAATTGTTGTTCAAAAATGCCACGCTTTCCAAACCTACAACAAAAAAATACGATCAAACCCTTCTCCTCTACACCCTGTAGTCTCCGTTGGTCCTTTTCCGAAATGGGGTACCAATTTCATGACATGTCACCCTCACTCGGTTGGGGGGCATGGATACATTATTGTAGTCATAGATTATTTTACGAAATGGGTCGAGGCAATACCTACATTCGACAATACCAAAAATACCGTAGCATTATTCATATTCAATCACATCATTGCTCAGTTTGGTGTTCCTCAAGATATCATTACTGATCATGGTAGCCACTTTAGAAACTTCATGATGTCAAAACTCACCAAAAAGTTGGGTCTTCTCCATGAAAACTCAACACCCTATTACCCACAGGCCAATGGCCAAGTTGAAGCAATAAACAAAGTTCTCATTACCATGCTTCGACGAATGATAGGGATTCACAAAATGAGTTGGCACACAATGTTGTTTTCAGCATTGTGGGCTTATCAAACATTTGTTAAGTCTGCTACCAAGTTTACACCTTTCCAGTTAGTTTATGGTCTAGAAGCCATCTTGTTGATTGAATGTGAGATACCATATCTAAAGTTATCCATCAAACTTATCCCAAACACTTCTACTGAAGAAGAGTGTCTATTGTATCTTATGCAACTAGATGAAACCTTTTGCGATGACACCCTAGTTATAGAATCCCAGAAGAAATGCGTCAAAGCCCAATACGACAAGCATGTCAAGCCACACGTTTTCTCTGAAGGTGATATGGTTCTCCTTTATGAATAAGATCGAGATGTGCTAGGAGTCAGAAAATTTGAAGCTATGTGGTGAGGTCCTTATATCATCAGACGAGTGTTGGAGAAAGGAGCTTATGAGTTAGTGGACTATGACGGTATCCCTTTAAGTGAACCTAAAAATGGGCTATACTTAAAGAAGTATTATTCTTAAGATCATTTGTGCATGAGTTATTGTATTTTATTGTATCATACTTTTTGTGTGTTACTTTAGTATGCTTTTTCGTTATTTGGTCTCTACCCTCGACCACTTATCTTACATTGTGCTTGGTTTCCAGATGTCAAAGTCTTTGCCACCCCACATTGGCTTCGCCGATGGTGCTAGTCGTAGTACTCAGAACCTTTCTTCTGCTGCATGGGCAATTTATGCACCTGCAAATGAACTTATCAGTCTACGAGGTGTGTGCCTCGGTTGTGAGACCAATAATATCGCAGAATATAGCATTGTCATCGAGTTGTTGACTACTGTTATTTCACTTGGTATTCGCCACCTGGTTATACGAATTGATTCGCAGCTAGTAGTGCTATAGTTAATTAATTTCTATGCTATCCAAAGTCCTATTTTATTGCAGGTATATCTACGAATTCACTTCTTGGAATGTCATTTTGATTATATCAAATATCAGCAAATTCCTAGATGTCTAAATACATTGATTGATGCTTTAGCTAATTATGTGCTAGAGAGACATCTTAGCCATTTATAAAACCAATCACACATCACATGTACCATACAAGAAAAAATAAGCCGGTAGAAGCTGTATATATATAACGATCAAAAGTTTTACAAAATTTTTATGTCCAAGGACCAAAATATCAAAAAATGTGAAGCCCATGGCTTCTACAATTAGCATCATGGATGATGCTCATGATAACATACAACTGCTCGAGCTACCCTACGGAGCAGTCGACTAAGAGACTCAGACATGCCCATAGTATGGCACTGATAACGCCTTGGGATCTCCCCAGTAGCGATGTTCGGGACATTAGCAGTCAACCCCTTTAAGTTCTGTTCAACTGCCTCATAGTCCTCAACATCCCATCTTTCCACTGGAGTCGCTTCTCCTTGCCTCTGAATAGGAGACGTTCCTGGGGGACGATACGGCCCCACATCTGTGTCGTCAAAAGAATTTTTTTGATTAGTCCTTGGATCAAAGACATAAAAACATTTTATATCATAAAATTTGCAAAAAACATTAAAAAAGAACAAAATGTGTACTTCTTACCTAAGTCATCCCACTGAGCATCCTCAAGAAAAACCAAATTCGGATCTCCTCAAAAATCCATCGATCATCATCATTTGGGGCCTCAACTAGTCAAAAAATGAATCGTTATACTTGATTATAGGCCTTGCTAGATGCTGATCCATGAGGTTACACCACCTCAACATCCTCAAATCATGTGGGGCCGGTAAACCCCAATCCACCTATAGGCACAATAGTAGGACCCTCTCAAGGAAGAATGACACAAAAAGTGACTCGTACCTGAACTGCTTCAGGTCACCCCTTCTGCACTTTATCAGTTGCCTCTTCATACTACAGAGAATCACGTCTGACCAGTTGAAAAACCAAGGCTCTGTGCATTCTATCAGATATTGGAAGTAGCTCTAGAGAGCCATGTGCAGAGCAATGCTCCCAGCCATGCATGCAATGGTAAACAAGATAGTCCACAAGGTCAGATTTTGGACACCCCAGATGGTGACCTTACCCTTGCTTCTCTCCGCCTTGGGAACACAATATCGATGAACATACTCACTCATAGGAAGCCCGCCACATCTACCTCCAGTCAAAGTAGCATGGTACCCACGTCGTGACAACCCCGTCAGAAAGTAGATATCCTTGATATCTAGTGTGAGCATGTGGACCCCTACATGAAATACCTATTGATCCACATCCCACATGTGGACTAGGTACTCTAAAAATATGAGTTGGGCTCTCATGCCCCGGATCCTAAAAAAATTTAAGAGCCCACATTCCCGGAGGGAAACAACTGTACCCGGATCATTCCCATCAATGGAATCATCCTCCTCGTGTTCTCTTTATCTCCATTCCAACATCGTGATGGTCAGTACCTACAATAGAGCCATGATAAGGAAGTAAGAAACTTGTTTTAACTTCTTGCATGATTTTTTATTGAGTAAAAACTTGCATAAAAATCTATCTTTCAGCCCTCGCAGGTAAAGCTTGCACACAGTGTGAGATTCTCGCAGGTGCTCTGAAACTCACCTACGAGAATCTTAGGTTATCACAGGTCCTGAATGGCTCACCTGTGAGAATGCCTGAGCGCATTCACCAGCCCTAAAATGGACTCAAACACTTAAAATTACCAATAAAAATTGATTTTAATCCGTGAAAAAGTAGGAAAATCAGGAGATTACCTCATTGGCTGAAACCATTTGCCGAATGATCACTTTTATCTCCTACAATCGTGTAACACCCCTTTCACTCACTACTGTGTAGGTGTTACTACGTGGAATAACAACATTCTCACTAATAATTAATCACATGCATTTAAAACAAGTTAAACACATTCAACACAGAGTATTCATATGAATTACTGCCATAATCAACAATCAATACTATTTAATATTAATTCATATACATAGTGGAATTCATGATAACATAAGCAACACAGTCATGCAAAACATGATTAAAGAATAATCAGGTACTTATCTTTGAAACAGTGGTAGTTCCACCAACCAAGTGCAGGCCTTCCACGAACCTCCCAACCTTAGACCACACTTCTCATCAGCTCAGCAGTGGGTCACCCCTGAGCTAGGACTAAGCTCCACCCCAAGGAAAGAAATACTAGGATAGGCTGAGGTTTCAGGGAAAACAACACATAAATCTGAAAGGATTCTTCCCAGGATGCCATCTTATGCCCACTACTTCCAGACTCTCATTCCCCACATGCCTATTCCGCCCGAGAGTATACACCTTCACAAGCATAGTCCATCGGTGCTAACCTCCCTCTCTAGGTCTCGGAAACAGGCTAGATCAGGAAGTCTCAAAGCCTGAAGCTGGTGCTGGACACTCTCTGGAAGAAACCACTTCCCAACAAACTCTCTTACCTGGAGAGAATTACTCACAGACTCAACAAACTGCCTCTTCCAACAACAATCACCTCCCTCACCTGGAGAGAGTTCATACATAGGCTCAATCACAACTTGCACTGTCCAGCAAGCCAAGTGTAGTCCAACTCTACGTGGCTGCCATAGCCAACCAGAAAAACAAACATGGGCTTCAGAAACAAGCTTAGCAATGGCGCAAGGTCTCACAGGGTTGGTTCTCGGGAATGCGTGACAAACAAGCCACGCAGGGAATGACACAGGTTCCATGGATCAAAACGGAGAATATACACAGGTTTTCAGAGCCAAACACAGGCTTTTCAGCTCATAGGGAAGCACGAGGGTTCTCTGCAGAGCTTGGGTCAGTCGTACTGCTCAGAGCCCCTACAAGATTAGGCAGTCTTGATGGAAATGGGCGAGGACCCTCTCATGGCTCATCTTGGCCATTTTATTCACATGGGTTGGGGATGACACTTGTCACCCTGGAAACTGCATGAATTTACCTAGCACACATCACCTTCCTCATGGTTAGGAACTTAGAATAAAATATTAATGGCACATGTTCTTTTGGAATAATAATAAAACATTATTCCCATGCTTAAGCCCCCTAGGCTAAACACTTAGCCCATTTTCCCACCTTCCAGCCCCTAATCCCTTGCCTTCTATGTGGAAGCTCAGTCCCCCTTCACTCATTCATCATGGCCAGTCTGCACCTGGTGGTGTTGACAATTTTATTAAATGTTCTGCATACATACAAGTACAAAATCAGGCCCTTGCCCTCCAACCCTTAGGCTCTCTGGCCTAACAATCACATAAGCCCACCAGCTTATACAAACTTGGCTCACCAAACTATAACACACATTTACAATTCCTTTCATACATCATATTTACAACTGGGCTTGGCCTTGGGGACATTACAATCCCCCTCCCTTATTTTTGCACTGTCCTCAGTGCAACTTTACACAACATCTGCAAGCTTTTCAAAAAATTTCAAAAAGATGTGGGTACTCTGCCCNGCTCCCATGTCATGTCCTCAAGACCATACCAGGTCCACTGGGCCTTTACAAGCTCTATAGCTCAATTCCAGAGCTACTTTCTTTTCCTATCCAATATGCACATAGGATGCACTTGTAGGACACCTTCTAGTTCCACCTGAATCACATTCCAATCGATAACATGATTAGCATCAGGTACATATTTCTTAAGTAGTGAAACATGAAACACATTATGTACAATCATAGATGCAGGTAGTGCAAGCATGTATGCAACTGGCCCAATCCTTTCCAGGATCTCAAATGGCCCACAAAATCTTGCTTCCAACATGGCACAACTTCCCAGCTTCAGGGAACTCCTGTTAGTTTTCACTTTCAAGAAAACATGGTCACCCACTTTGAATTCTCTATGGGTTCTGTTACTGTCAGCGTAACTTTTTTGCCTATCCTAGGCAGCTTTCAGATTCCATTTAATTTTTATCATTTTATCTTCCATCTCTTTGAGCAGTTTAGGCCCAACGACTACTCTATCAACTGGATTATCCTAGCTCACTAGAGTGTTGCAATTTCTTCCATAAAGTGCTTCAAATGGGCTCATCTTCAACGATGCATGATACCCATTATTGTAGGCAAATTCTACCAAATGCAGGTAGTCTTCCCACCTTGATGGTTTATCCATCACATACATTCTCAGTATGTCTTCTATTACCCTATTCACCCTCTCTGTCTGACCATCAGACTGAGGATGATATGTTGTACTAAAGTTCAGATTCATTCTGAATCCTTTGAACAGTCCTTTCTAGAAATTTGAAGTGAATTTCGGGTCCCTATCAGACACAATTGTCTTAGGAATTCTGTGCAAGCGTGCAACTTCTTTTAAAAAGATATCAACAACATCAACTGCCCTGTGGGTGGTTTTCAATGGAATAAAATGGGCAGCTTTTGTAATCTTGTCCACCACCACCATGATTGAATCATGTTGCTTGCTTGTTCTGGGCAATCTTGTGATAAAATCCATTGTCACCACTTCCCATTTCCACTCAGGAATGGGTAAAGGCTGCAGCAACCCTGTTGGGTGCCTATGCTCAGCCTTAACTTTCTGGCACTCCATACATCTGGTGATGTATTCAATGATTTCTTTCTTCATACTCGGCCAAAAATAATGGTTTTTTACTGCTGCCACAGTCTTTTGATATCCAGGATTTCCAACATAAGCCACGTTATGCATTTCTTTTAGAATTGCCAGCTTCAATTCTCAGACATTGGATACATACACTCTGTTTTTATATAGAATTAAGCCATCATTTCCCAAGGTGTAACTTTCCTTGGTTTGTGGTCTCTCACGTTGTTGTAGCTTTGCTACAAGACCTCTGTACTAAAAATCAGTATTTGCATCTTCTAAAATTCTATCTTTCATCTCAGTCTTGTACATGCTAATGGTTGTAGCATGTAATTAGTGCACTTTTCTACTGAGTGCATCATCCACCTTATTTTATTTCCCTTTGATATGCTTTATATCAAAGTCATATTCACACAAAAACTCCAGCCATCTAATTTGCCTGGCATTTAAAGTCGGTTGATCAAATAAATACTTCAAACCATTATGGTCTGTTCTCAACTCAAATATTTTTCCCATGAGGTAATGTCTCTATTTCCTCAAGGTATGGACGATTGTTGCTAGCTCTAAATTGTGAGTGGCATAATTCCTTTCATGCTCTTTCAGCTTTTGGGACTCATAACAAACTACAAATCCCTCTTGGCTAAGAACTCCTTCTAGCCCCTCCTTACACGGATTGGTGCACACTACGAAATCCTTATTTGGATATGAAATATTTAGGATTGTAGTGTTGGTTAGCAGCGGATTCAATCGCTGGAAGCTGCTCTCACATTCTTCAGTCCACTAGAACTTCTTCTCCTTCCTTTGCAAGGAAGTGATAGAATGATCTCTCTTTGAGAATCTAGCTATAAACCTTATATAGTAGCTTTCTAGACCCATAAAAGATCTAACTTCCACCACATTCCTTGGAACTGACCATTCTTGAATGGCCTCAACCTTTTCAGGATCCACAACGATCCCTTCCTTTGATATAATGTGCCCCAAGTAATGAATCTACCTTTGATAAAATGAGCACTTGCTCAGTTTTGCGTACAATTGGTGTTCTCTCAACACCTGTAGCACCATTCTCAGGTGTTTCTCATGTTCTTCCTCTGTCTTGGAATACACCAAGATATCGTCCAGGAAGACTATGACAAACTTGTCCAAATAATCTCTGAACACTCCATTCATTAAGAAGATGAAAACATCAGGTGTGTTGGACAATCCAAATGACACCACTATGAACTCATAATGACCGTACCTTGTCCTAAAGGCGGTCTTGTTGATGTCCTCATCATTTATTCTCACTTGGTGATATCCAGATCTGAGGTCTATTTTTGAGAATATTTTCGCATCCTTCAACTAATCAAAAATATCATCAATCCTTGGCAGAGGATACTTGTTCTTGACAGTGACCTTATTCAACTACCAAAAATCAATGCACAGTCTCAACATCCCATCTTTCTTCTTCATGAATAGGACTGGGGATCCCCATGGTGACATGCTGGGGTGAATGTATCCCTTCTTTAGTAGCTCTTCGAGCTACAATTTCAACTCTTTCAGCTCTGACGTATTCATTCTATAAGGAGCCTTTGAAACTGGAGCCACTCCAAGCATCAAATTTATAGAAAAATCGATGTCCCTCTTCAGAGGTAGTCCAGGTACCTCCTGAAATACATCCTTGAAATCTTTGAGTACCTCATGGTCTTCCAGATTCGAGACTACATCTCAGGATGCTTCTTCCACCCGAGCTGCAAATAATTGACAGCCCTTCCGGTAACATTTCTTCAGCTGCCTGGCTGTGATTTCCCTAACAACCAAGGCTATGGGAATTCCTTGGACTGTTACCTGATTTCCCTCTTCGTCCAGGCATGTAAACCTCTTGTTACAGCAATCCAAAAGGGCATGGTGCTGGTCCAACCAGTCCATCCAAATTAAGCAATCGTATGAGCCTAAAGGTAGAATGTTCAATTCAGCCTTAGTTCTCATTCCTTTCATCTCTACTAAACAAGACTTAACCAATTCAGTGACCTTCCTTTTGGTTCTTGTGGCCAACTTTACTAGCCAAGACTTTTCATGTTTGCTTCTTGTTAAATGAAAACTTTCCACCACTCTAGGATCTATATAACTATGGCTAGCCCCTAAATCAATTAAAATGACAAGTGGTCGGTTGTTGATCGTACCTTCCACCTCAATCATGTGCAATTGAAATTCTGCTTGCTTGTTGTCCAGGGATGCATATATCCTTGACACTCTGCTGCTCATATCCTCTACTATTTCAGCTTGTTGAACAGTATGAACAGTTCTCGCTTTACCATTTTTATGGGGACAATCTCTGTACTTGTGGTTTCCTTTATAACCCCAACACTGAATGGGTGTCTGTCTCTGTCTTTGTGCTCCCTCTTCAGTCCTTCTCGACTCTCTAAACGATGGCTGTCCCTAAACACTATTTCTGAAAAAGGAAGGCTTGTTTCCGTTTTCCCTCTGTTCCTTCTTAAACTTCCTCTGATCATTCCAAGCCTTCCAAAGGATAGGCCTTTCTCCTTGTTGTTCATACAAGAATTTCACCCTTCTTATTGTTTCTTCCATAGTCTTAGGATTGTCATACTGAATATTGTCACCATGGAAGGTGGCATTCCACTCAGATATCTCTAAATCTTGACAGCCTCATCTTTGATGAATGGAACATATTTCAGTAGTTCTAGAAAACTTCGTTCATACTCATCAATAGTCATGCTGCCTAGCTTGAGTTTGAAGAACTCCTTCATCTTTATGTCATAGTACCTTTTAGTCAGGTATTTCTTCTTGAAATACCTCTTAAATTCCTTCCAAGTGACCTCTTTCTCTCTGATGTGTCGCACCTGCACAAACTGATCCCACCACATGGATGCTTTTCCTTTTAGTTGATGCATTGCAATTCTTCCTTATGCATGGGTGGAATAATTCTGCAGTTGGAAATATTTCCTCATGCCAAGCAACCATGTCTCGGCATCTTCCTCCTTCTTATGTTCTCCATCGAATGTTGGAGGATTAATCTTGTTCATCTCCCCTTTCAATTCATCCTTTCCATATTTTTGGTGCTTTCTGGTAGGGGACGGGCTTGAACTACTGTGTGTCTCCTTGCCAGAATTCTTCGGGGAGAGATGGTAATGTTTTCTACCACTTCTCAGTATTCTTGTCCTCTTAGGGGTTCTGACACTTCTTGATCTGCTGGTGTCACTCTCTTTTTCCAATTTCTTTTCTATTCTTTCCAGAATATTCAACATTTTTAAGTTGAATTCACCCTGTCGATCCCTGATTTTCATGAGCTTTCGACTATCAGCTAGGCGAGCCTGGGCACCTTTCTACAACTTCTCAATGAGTTTCATCATGTGTCCCTCTTTATCTATCTCTTTTCCATGCCCATTAGAGTTTGTTCCTTCGAATCCTAGGTTTACATCCTTTCCTTCTCTTTCGTCTTCTGTTTCGGAGGCAATCTACACCTCTTCCATTTCCATACTAGGCGTCAGTTTTTGACTATCCTGACACTTGTTGAACTCTGCACACACAGCGTGTAGTCAACCGAAGTTTTTCAGGCCCTTAAACCTTTAAGAAAACTTACAACATTCATAAGACAACATGAACAAGAACAACGTTTTGACTTCACAAAGTTTTCTGAGCTCTGTCTGGCTCTGCAATTTTCGGGACTTTGGAACTTTGGAATCTCAGCCCATGAAGATCCAATAGTTAAATCTTCGTAACCATAGTCACCCTTTTGCAACTCATGATCTCGCGAGTTCGTGAGTCAAATACCCTCGACTCATTTCCTCCAAACATCGATACCCAAGATGTGATACGGGTATGGCTCCATCCTCACTAGCGCCTGCTATGCATGACCGTAGGCTAGGGCTAAGTGCTAGCACTTCTTTGCCAACTCACAACTTCACGAGTTGGAGTGTTGAGCCTTCGTGCTCCTCCTTTGAGAATTCTGAAATCACGAATTACTTTATTCTCTGGGCCCACAACACAACTATCACCCTTCACCACAGTGGCACGTGGTACATTTAAGAGGGTCCACATCACCTTCGGTGACGTCTTCAGGTCCCACCACTCTCACCTGTCTTCTCGACTCACTGGCACATGGTACACATTCATGCACCCATGTCCATTTCAAGCAAGGAATCCAATGATCAGATCCCCTCTTCAGATCAACGACGCAGATCTTTTCAGCATTTCCAGGTTTTAGGCATCAAGAGTTTGTGCACCCCACATCTCAAACTTCCATTTGCTGAAATCCCAAAATTTACAGTTTACTCCTCCGTCGAATCAGACGGTCAACTATCTTCCTATGATCTACAGTGTAGATCATTTCGTCATTTTGGGTTTCGGAGGTGTTCACCTTCCTCACTTCCCATCTCCCGACTTTGCGAAGTCCAAAATCTTTTCGCGACTAACTCAAGCGCGACTCCGCCAGATCTAACAGTCGAGCCTTCCTCCCAGATCTACAACATAGATATTCTCGGGTTTTCAAGCTTTCGAAAGTTAGCGTATCACGATTCCCACACTCCTATGCAATTCAAAAGGGATTTTAATCCCTGCACACACTTCCTAGATCAAACAGTCATGATGGTTCACCTTCCCTCTGTTGTAGGAAAATCTGCCTGCGGACAAGTAGATCGACCTCTAAGGTTTGACCTTAACCCTAGACAGAAAAGTGCTTATCATGGACACTGAATTTCTTTCGAATC
>SNQJ01S0052899.1:31123-45560 GCA_010110895.2 Picea sitchensis | reverse complement strand
TTGTTTGACTTCAGTAGATCAGTTCTCCTCCTTCAAATCAGTCATGTGAGATGTTATAAGTGTCTCCTT
Source organism: Picea sitchensis (assembly GCA_010110895.2). NCBI lineage: Eukaryota > Viridiplantae > Streptophyta > Pinopsida > Pinales > Pinaceae > Picea > Picea sitchensis. Next base: position 45,491 of record SNQJ01S0052899.1, on the reverse strand, counting down.
AGTGTCGTTATCATGACAGTATGTCTGAACATCCTTTGCAACACTAGTGACCAACTTGTGACACTTGCGAAAGTCGATGCAACACTTACGACAATTGAGAGGGATAATGCGACACTTATCCAGCTGAGCAATTTTGACCTGTAACACCCTCCCAAACAGATCCTAAGGCTCCAGCACTATTGGTGTGGAGTCCTCTCTTCCTGTGGCCATAGACCACACCGGCTGTAGTTTCACACACCGCTATACCTCCTGAGCTTATAGGCATGGTCAAGTAACTCCTTGACACTCCGAACCATAACAGGGTCTAAAATTGGTCCCTCAGACACAATTTCTCCTCACACCCTTGGTCCAAAGACCACTCAACTGGCCCATCTAGGCTCAGTGTCGAAACCTTGGCTCTGATACATAACTGTAACACCCCTTTCACTCACTATTGTGTAGGTGTTACTACGCGGAATAACAACATTCTCACTAATAATTAATCACATGCATTTAAAACAAGTTAAACACATTCAACACAGAGTATTCATACGAATTACTACCATAATCAATAATCAATACTATTTAATATTAATTCATATACACAGCGGAATTCATGATAACATAAGCAGCACAGTCATGCAAAACATGATTAAAGCATAATCAGGTACTTATCTTTGAAACAGTGGCAGTTCCACCAACCAAGTGTAGGCCTTCCACAAACCTCCCAGCCTTAGACTGCACTACTCATTAGCTCAGCAGTGGGTTACCCCCGAGCTGGGACTAAGCTCCACCCCAAGGCAAGGAATCCTAGGATAGGCTGAGGGTTCAGGGAAAACAACACAGAAATCCAGAAGGATTCTTCCCAAGATGTCATCTTATGCTCACTACTTCCAGAATCTCATTCCCCACATGCTTGTTTCGCCCGGGAGTATACACCTTCACAAGCATAGTCCATTGGTGCTAAGCTCCCTCTCTGGGTCTCGACAACAGGCCAGATCAGGAAGTCTCAGAGCCTGAAGCTAGTGCTGGACACTCTCTGGAAGAAACCACTTCCCAACAAACTCTCTCACCTGGAGAGAATTGCTCACAGGCCCGACAACCTGCCTCTTCCAACAACAGTCACCTCCCTCACCTAGAGAGAGGTCATACACAGGCTCAATCACAACTTGCAATTGCCAGCAAGCCATGTGCAGTCCAGCTCTGCATGGCCTCCACAGCCAACCAGAAAAACAAACACGGGCTTTGGAAACAGGCTTAGCAATGGCACAAGGTCTCACAGGGTTGGTTCTCGGGAACACGTGACAGACAATCCACGTAGGGAATGACATAGGTTCCATGGCTCAGAACAGAGAATATACACGGGTTTTCAGAGCCAAACACAGGCTTTTTGGCTCACAGGGAAGCACGAGGGTTCTTTGCGGAGCTCGGGTCAGTCGTACTGTGCAGAGTCCCTACACGCTTAGGGAGTCTAGGTGGAAATGGGCGAGGACCCTCTCACGACTCATCTTGTTCATTTTATTCGCATGGGTTGGGGCTGACACTTGTCGCCGTAGAAACTTCATGCATTTATCCAGCACACATCACCTTCCTCATGGTTAGGAACTTAGGTTAAAATATAAATGGCACATGTTCTTTTGGAATAATAATAAAATATTATTCCTAGGCTTAAGCCCCCTAGGCTAAACACTTAGCCCCTTTTTCCCACCTTCCAGCCCCTAACCCCTTTCCTTCTTTGTGGAATCTCAGTGCCCCTTAACTCATTCATCATGGTCGGTCTACACATGGCAGTGTTTACAATTTTATTAAATGTTTTGCATACATACAAGTACAAAATTAGGCCCTTGGCCTCCAACCCTTAGGCTCTCTGGCCTAATAATCACATAAGCCCATGGGCTTATACAAACTTGGCTCACCAGCCTATAACACATATTTACAATTCATTTCATACATCATATTTACAACTAGGCTCAGCCTTGGGGACATTACAAATCGAGCAAAGAAATTTGGGGAAAAATGAGGTATGTTGGACAAGTTTTTGGAAAAGTAACAATGAAATGGTAAAAAAGGCTTTTTACCCATATTTATTTACTTTTTACTATTTCTTGTTGATTTTTTATATTATTTTTATTATTTTTCATAAAAACATAATACCCTAATAGCCTTGTGTGTAAGGTTTCTCACAGATATAGTGACTTAGAAGTCTGAATGACGGTGTACGCGTATTTTTTCTTTGTCACATGTATGACTACGTTTTTAGGGTTTTGTAGGAAAAACCTCGAGCTCAGTCTTCGTTCGTTCTCGTGCTCAAAAATACATGAGAATGCAACAGTGTATACTTTTCTTTGTCTTTTCGTACTCGTCATGGTAACACGAAAATGACGAACATAAGGGAGTATCCTTTAAGCTCTTTTCATGCTCCATAAAAATGAAAAGATTGCTGAGTGATCTTGTTCTTTTCACACTCGTTAAAGTATTTGAAGAAAACGTTTGATGAGCGATAGTTTATCGCTTTTTCGGTCTCATTGAACTAATTTACGAAAAAGGAACTGGGAGAGTTCTCTTTAAGTGTTTTTCAGACTCTCAAAACATGAAAAACCCCGGAGTTTTCTATCCTTGGACTCATTAAACAAACATTGACAGACCCGTAATGAGACCGAACCACTCCTTCCTAGGGTTCATTAAATGTACTCCGAGGGACTCATCTGAAGGATGATCTTACATCAACAAGCATATGTTATCCTCCTCAATCTTGTGTAAAAATAAATAGGTACTCGCTAGAAATGGTGGGGGAAATTTTGGGAAAGGGATGTGTTTTCGTATTTGTATTAATGGTAATGAGTGTTGCTCTTGAACATGACACCCCCTATTCGTCATTTGAATCCAGGTTGGGGAATCCATTTGTCTTTCGTCTGACTTGGTACAAGGTCATATCCTGGGTCATCTTTGAATCAGTGTTGCCAAGTCCTTTGTCATGTCATTCATATGTTGAAGAGAAGTTCAAACAAACCCTCCATTGAGTCAGCCATCTGTAATTGTCCATTCTTACCATGTCGGCCTTCCCTGTGTCTGTATCAAATCATATTCATACATTGACTCACCCTCAAAATCTATTACTTATTTCATGTCATTGATGGGGGATACATCAAGGCCCTCCTTTGACGAGTCTTTTTCCATTGACTCCAACTCATTATCCAGGAATAATACCTAGAAATCATTTAGTACCTTAGAACCTGCATGCTTTAATGGCAGGTCTCTTCGCTTTCGATAGTGGATTCACATCATTGGTCCCTAATCGAGAGATTTCGTCAAGTGTTCGACTTCAGATAATTTATTCACATTCATTCATATTGTACTTCGTACCTTGGGAGTCATTGACATCAATGGTGATTTCCCTCTCACTTGTTAATAGTCTTCATCAATGACCAATCATCAGGTGGTCTCTACCATGTTCGACTTCGACAGATGTAATCACATGACTAGATTCATACTTTCAAACAACGGGATTGAAGACCCTAGGTCTCATCTTTTTGGTCCAGGTTGCGATGGAGTATTTATGATTTGTATCGACACATAGATCCACTTTGTATGTTGTGTGGCTATGTCTTAATTTGAGTCTTCTAACATAGATCCACAGTGTATTCCTGGTGGCTATGTAGCATTTTTTATGACATGGATCCACGGTGTATGATTGGTGGAAATGGCCTACATTTATGATTTCATTCATTTGTGATCTGAGCATGGGAATGCCTACCTCAGAACTGGTATTATATTCTGTAGATGTTTGGTTGTTTGTAGGTTTTCGATTAGGTGCGCTCCTTATTTTTGATGCACACACACATTTTACAAAGTATTTTAGCTGTCATGAGTTCCAGCCTCATACTTTGGGGGGCATTCTGTTACACATTATTTTGGTCACTCTAGTGATGTCTCTACAGTTATGTGTCCAGGCTCTCATGAAGACCTTTTTCCTAAGAAAGGTGACTGTTTTATTCTTCTAAAAAGCATATTTTTAAGATGAGTTCGCAAGCTGCCTGTGTTATAGGGTGCGAAAATATTTCATTCTCGCAAGAAACCCTATACTTGGAGTGCGAACTGTTCGCAGTCTGGTCTATAGGTAGGGTGTAAACCTGTTTCAAAGCTTGGAAAAGAGAAGAGGTTATGAAGATTCTAGAAGGGAATCTTCTAGAAAATGAGTTGGCATTCGCATGGTTGTCATTCTACTAACTTCTCATATTTAGTGGGATCATCCTCATCCCTTTAACCATCTCTCCTTCTCCTATATAATGAAAGGTTTCTCAAGGAAGAGGTTAAGTAAGATTGAATAAAGAATTGATGAAGGAATAGATTCAGAATTGTGTAAGGAATCCTATTTGAATTGTTGCTTGAGGCCTCCATTTTGTCCATCAAGACACAATGGATCTTCTTTATGCAAGTGTAGAGAAAGTGTGTGTTGGAACAAAGGGCCACTGAAAGGAAGCTTGCAACATCAAGGCGATCTAGTTGTGTCTTCTACTTGCATTTAATATAAATACAGTGGCATGTCCCTTTCCCATAAAATCATTCTTATTTTATTACATGACTCCTTGATCACATGTTTAGGTCTTCATTGAATTTATTATTGTTTCTTTCACCGCGATCAATTTGTGTCGTTGCAGATCCAATATCTCAAGACTATCAAAGCGAAGCAGGGACAATAGAGACATAAGGAAGCGATACCTAAAGGTATGTCATTTTTTCCTTCCTTAGTGATAAATTTGATGATTAAGACTTAGGGGAAGTGTCATGTCCTCTCTTGTTTTGTTCTAGATCTAGGTGGATCTAGGGAGATCTGTTAATGTCCGCATATAATGATTTATCTGATAACACTAGGAGGAGATGAAATAAATGAGGATTACTTGAAAAGAGTTGATCATAATAATGTCACACCCAAATGTGAGGGAAAGTGGTTTGGTTGTGTTAGGGAAACAAAAAGACTAGGAATATCTCCCAACACAAGGGGAAGGCCCAACAAGCACCAGGAGTGTTGAGGTGACTAAGAGTTTTAAATGGTTCTTAGTTGTGCATGTGATGTGTGAAATTCAAATGGATGGTCACTAAACCATGCTTAATGCAATGGTGATCTAAGGAAATAAAATATGTGATAAAAACGAAAAAAATGTGTGTAAATGTGTTGAACCTACATAGAATAGATCTAGCTAAATAATAATACACACATTTGCAAAGAGAATTTGAGAAAGAAGTAGAAGGAGAGAAAGAATGAAAGAATTATCATTAACTGTTGTGAATAATGAATAATTAACACATGATATACTATGTATAGCTCAATGAGTGCACACTGGAGGAGAACCAATGTTCCATAGTGGTGTTCTAGAGTGATATAGACACACACCAACAATTACATGAGTGAACTGTTACCTACTCTAGTCTCTCAGGCAGTTACAGGAGTGAACTGCCACCTAGTTGAGTTAACTAGTCAACTAGTCTTAAGTTAATTGATCAAACAGAGAGTAGTGAGGAGTTAAATCAGGGAATCAAGGCTAATGTTCCACTCTGGTGATGATACCAAGGTAAGTTCAAATTATCATGGTGATGATCCCAATGTTGCATGGTGACAAAACTAATGCAGCATCTAAACTCAACTCAACTAGTCAAACTGAAGTGTCAACTAAAAGAGAATATTCTCCCCTAAAATATAGGAGACTAGATAATGAATAATTATGACTAATAAACAAGAAAAAACCTTAGGAAAAATAGATCCTAGGTATGTGTGAAGCAACTCCAACACCCCCCCTAAACATCACTATGGTGAAAATAAAGAATGGGTCCTGGCAACGAGGCCATGTTAGGTACCCAAGTAAAAAATGTACACTGAAATAAAGTGAGGAAAGAGGGAAAATTTCATGGGAAAAACCACCCCTCAAGGTACAATGTATGTAAAAATAATATCTACAGTTGTTGCTAGGAAATTATTTCCTTCACTCCAAGACGACTTCACAGAGAATGGAACTTTTGCTCAATGAAGGTCTTGGTGAAGATGTTTGTCCAGTGTTCTTCTGAAGGATAGAACTATAAGTCGATGATCCCCTCGTGTACTAAGTCCCAGATGTAGTTCATGTGGATATTGATGTGCTTCGTCTATTGCCTTTGAATTGGATCTCTGTAGAACTTCAGAGTGCTCTGGTTGTCACACCAGATGATGATCAAATGATGAAACTGAATGCCCAACTCAGTGAAAAAATGTTGTAGCCACATAGCCTGAATGGTTATGTTAACTACCCCTCTGTACTCTGCCTTGGTTGAAGATAGAGCAATGGAATCCTGCTTCTTGCTCGACCAACAGATAGGCCCAGAACCAATATTGAGTGAGTAACCAGATGTGGACTTGTGATCAATGTTGTCACCATCCCACTCAGAATCAGTAAACCCAATGAGACCTAATGTATATTCTACTAAATAATGAATCCCAAAGGTGATGGTGCCCTAAACGTATCGAAGGATATGCTTTGCAGCTTTCCAATGTAGCTCATGCAGCTTTTGCATGAACCTGGAAACTGTGCCAACTGCATATGAGAGGTTTGGTCTGGAGTGTGTGAGATACAAAAAGCTCCCCACTAGATTTTTGTACAGTTTTTTGTCAACCAGTGGAGTCTCCCTACCATCCTAAAGTATGACTCCTGATAGGAAAGGAGTCGGAGAAGACCTGCAGTCTGTCATGTGAAATATATCAAGGAGATATCGTGCATAATTGGCTTGAGATAGTTTGATTCCTAATGCATCCTGACTGATATCAAGTCCAAGTAAGAAGTGCAGGGAAACCATGTCCATCATAAAAAACATTTCATGTATAATCCTCTTGACTACAATAGTCGTTGAAGTCAAGCACCCAATTATAAGCAAATCATCGACATACAAAACTAAAAGTAGAAGTGAATCAGTCGTCCTGAGCATGTAGAAATTCAGGTCTTATTTACAATGTACAAAGTTCTGTGACAATAGGTAGGAATCCATCTTGGCATACGATGCCCTCAGAGCCTGCTTGAGGCCATAAAGTGACTTCTTTAGTTGACATACCAAAGATGAGTCCTGCGTAAATCCCTGGGGCTACTCCATGTAGATCTCCTCAGAGAGATCACTATGAAGAAATTCATTCTTCACGTCCATCTGATGGACTTCCAATCCCTTGGTTGCCGCAATGGAAAGTGTCAATCATATGGAATCCATCTTTGCTACAGGAGTGAAGGTCTCATCATAGTCAATACCATGAACTTACTAAAATCCTTTAGTGACAAGCCTGGCTCTATATCTGTTGATCTGTCCATCCACTGCACTCTTGGTCCTGTAGACCCATATACGTCTAACAAGTTTCCTCCTAGAAGGAAGGGGAACTAGATCCCAAGTCTGGTTCTCGAGGAGAGAGTTGTACTCCTGCATGGAGGATTCCCAAAAGGGATTTCCAATAGCCTCTCCATAAGACTATGGATCTGAATACTGAACCAAGAAAAGATTCCTGGAAGGAAATGGTTCAGTGGTAGTGAGTGAAATAGGAGGCTCCTAAAATCATATCGAGTCCTCCTAGTATTGGTTGGACCATCAATGAGATCCCCTGCATCCTGAAGAGTAATTTGTGCCCACTTGGACCTATTCTCTGGCTCTACAACTGCATCTAGATGCTCTGACTCTGCATCTGACTATACTGACTCTGAATCTGAATCTAAATCATCTAATTCCTCTAAATCAGAACTCTCATCTGAATAAGAGTCGGCATGTGCATTCTCATCATCTCAGACAGGTGGAAGAATGAAGGTGTATGGATGTGGTTGTTGAGGTACATGTGAGACACTTTCCTCGAATTGGACACTGCACTCAATGATGAGCCAGTATGAGGAAAGATCAATAAGTCAATATCCCTTCACACCGTTGGGGTATCCAACAAAAATGCATTTAGTTCTCTGTGGATCAAGTGCCTTCCTCTTTTCAGAGGAAATCTAGGCCCATGCACGTGAACCGAAAATGTGAAAGTGGGTCACTTCTAGTTTGAGGCCAGTCCAAGCCTCATAGGGGGTCTTATCATTGATATATATATGGAAAGATATGTTTTGGATGTATGTTGTACAATTAAGTGCTTCGGCCCATAGTCTTTGTGGTAATGACTTTGCATGCAACATGCAAGATTCCATCTCCTTTAGAGATCAGTTTTTCCACTCAACAACTCTGTTTTGCTACAGAGTATAGGGAACTGTGTGTTGCAACTAAATCCCTTCCTCATGGAAAATATTATGGATCTCATGATTTACATACTCTCCCCCATTATCAGTTCGAAGGACTTTTATCTTCTTTTCAAACTATGTCTCAACCAGGGCTTTGAAATCTTTGAGGTGTTGAAAGACCTCAGATTTTTGCCCGAGAAAGTAGATGCATATAAAACGTGAGAAATCGTCAAAACAAATGAGAACAAACCTCATTTTGATGATCAATGGATGTGAAAAAGGACCCATGAGGTCACTATGGATCATATCTAAAGGTGTGTAAGCTCACTGAGACTTTCCTTTGTCGAATTTCTCTTGAGGGTGTTTTCCAAGAACACATCCCTCATATACTCCCTTGGAGAAATGGATGTCTAGTAGACCATAAACCAATATTTTCTTGCTAATTTGTTGCATGTATCTGAAATTCAAATGTCCAAACCTTTCGTGCCATATCCTACTACTTTCATCATCATGAGTAAGCAGTAAAGAAAAATCAGGTTCAATGAATTCAGAAAAAGTATACAATCTAGACTGATGATTTATCTCACCAGTAGCAAACCTAGAGTTGGTTTGCATGTCATAGATGTCCACAGAATTTGGTGTGAATATGACTTTCTTTCCGGTGCCGTAATTCGTCATCTGATACATAGAGAGAAGGTTGACAGAAATCTTGGAAACATGAAGCACATTCTTGAAGCTTCTGTTGGTGAGTTCAATCCTTCCTTTGTTGGTGACTTCGACAGAAGAGTTGTCCCCCATCCGAATAGGAGGAACATTTCATGCATCCAAAGAATAATATACTTATTTTGAGGCATCCATGTGATGTGATGCTCCTGAATCAACGATCCAAGCATCAGGAGAGGAGTTGATGGAAATCAAGGCATAGCTATAATTGTCTTTCTTGGAATTCAGATGTTATGGATTCTTTTTCTTGGAACCCTCAGGGATGCGATCTCCAAGGTTGTTTTGATGAAGTATTTGAGACATAATATCTAATTTTTTTTTCATGCATGAATATTCCAAATGGAATCCCTTGTGACAGTACATGCATTTCTCCCCTTTTCTTCCCTTTTCCCCTTTGGATTCAGAGGCATCGGTGAAGGGTTTTGTGTACCCTTCCTTCTTCAGATGTGCATGAGATTTTCGTTTATATTTATCTTTAGATTTATAATATTTTTGGCCGCCATCATGCACAATGATTGCATGCACCCTTCGGTGTTTGATTGCGGCCATGTTGATGAGCTTGGTTTTCTCTTGTGTCAAGGATTCGATAAATTCCTCAAGAAAAGGCATCTTCCAGGTGGTTGCAGAGGAAAATATAACAATATGGAATGTAGATATGAATACAAATAATTTAGGACCAAGCTTGGAGAGAATGGTGATAACCATTTTTTTCTCCTCCTTTGATTTATCAACCTCGCAATCTTTGAGTTGCGAACATAAATACTTGAATTTTGTAAAGCATTCTTGGATATTATCGAAGCTTTTTCGATCCAATGTGAGAAGATCCACCTCCAACATGTTTCCCCTCATCTCATCCTATTTTTCAAATATCCCTTCCAAGGTGGTCCAGGCTTCATTGGGAGTTCTATAGGAAGATATGTGAAAAAGGAGATCGGGAGAAATAAGACTGTAAATATTTTTGAGTGCCTCGTCCATGCGATTTAAGTACTTGGATTTTTCTATGGATGATGTCGATTCTTTATCTATATTCAATTTTAACCTATACAAACCTCTGGTTTGGAGATGTATGGATATTTTTTCCTTCCATGAAAAATAGTTGTAAGGTGTAAGAATGAATTCTTTTTGGAAATCCATGTTTCCATTGTCTTCAATCTTTTGTACCTGCAAAAAAAATTGGTGTAGCTTTTTCTTAGTAGTCTGTCGGCTCTGATACCTTGTAAATGTGTTGAAACTGCATAGAATAGATCTATATAAACAATAATACACACATTTTTAGAGAGAATTTGAGAAAGAATAAGAAGGAGAGAAAGAATGAAAGAATTATCATTAACCGTTGTGAATAATGAATAATTTACACATGTTATACTTTGTATAACTCAATGAGTGCGCATTAGAGGAGAACCAATGCATAATAGTGGTGTTATAGAGTGATCTATACATACACCAACAGTTACAGAAGTGAACTGCCACCTAGTCTAGTCTCTCAGGCAGCTACGGGAGTGAATTGCCACCTAGTTGAGTTAACTAGTCAACTAGTCTTTAGTTAACTGACTGAACAGAGAGTAGTCATGAGTTCAATCATGGAATCAAGGATAATGCGCCACTTTGGTGATGATACCAAGGCAAGGTCTAATTATCATGTGGATGATCCCAATGTTGCATGGTGACAAAACCAATGCAACATCTAAACTCAACTCAACTAGTCAATCTGAAGTGTCAACTGAAAGAGAATATTCTCCAGGTGGAATATTCTCCCCTAAAATATAGGAGACTAGATAATGATTAATTATGACTAATAAGCAAGGAAAAAACTTAGTAAAAATAAATCTTAGGTGTGTGTGAAGTAACTCCAACAATGTGTTTATGGTGCAACAACTTTATTGTATTTCACTTTAAATCACAACTTGTGTTTTTATGTAGTTTTTTTTTTGCATGATAGTTTTGAAAAAATAAAAATAACATGTCCTATGACACCTAGGATCCTTCTACGCAAATGAAATTAGGTCTTCTAAGTCTATCACTGAATGAGGAATGAATCCACTGAATATGGCTAGTGAAGATATGAAATACTTAATTATACTAAGGGGAATTAGGGCATGTCTCCATGGAATTCATGACATTTACCAATGGATAGTGTTATATTTTTTAGGTGAAAATGTTGCCCATAAATTCCACCTATATATAAATCCTATTTTTTTCCACTAAGCTACCTTTCTCAAGTCTAGCAAAACGGGACTCTTAGCCTTGAGAAATCCAAGGCTATAGTCAAACAAGCTATGGGTGGCTAAAGGAGACTAGAAGAAATAAATTGATGCAAAGGACTTGAAATATCCCTTGGACAACTTCTATGTTTCAAATAGAAATGATTGTGAATTTTTTGGATACATATCCCCACAATCCTAAACAAAACTATTAATTGTTTTTTGACCTATCAGAGGAGGAATTAAGTGTGTTGGTTACTTGATTTGTTTTTTTTTATCACCCAAGGGGGGGCATATACAGGGTTAAATGTATATGATATGTTATGTCCCAAGGGTGGCATATATAGGGTTCAATGTATATCATATGATCCCAAGGGGGGGAATATATGGGGCTCAATGTACATGTAACATGTAAATATATATGTAATAGGGTCATCCTAATAGTAAACAAGCCTCATGTGTAGGTGTGAATAGGTATATATAAAGATCATGTATTCATTATTGGTGATATGTGAATTGTGACGTACAAATGCATTTGGTTATGTGGAGTAGATTCTCTTATTATTTAAGGAGTTATTTTGTAACTCATGTCATAATAGAACCGAAGTACACACCATGTACAACAATGTGAGTGTGGAACACAACTCCAATATAGATAACAGATGTGAGTTACAAAATAACTTCTTAGATAATAGGAAAACCTCATCCACATAACCAAATAAATTTTCACATCACAGTTCACATCACCAATGACGAATACATGATATATATATATAGTTATTCACACCTACACACGAGGCCTATTTACTATTAGGACAACCCTATTACATATATATTTACACATTACATGTACATTTAGCCCCATATATGCTTCCCCTTGGGTTCATATCATATAAATTTAACCATATATATCCCCCCCTTGGGTCATAACATATCATATACATTTAACCGTATATATGCCCCCTTTGGGTCATAACATTTTTATATGGATAAAATGATGTCATGAACCAATTATTTTTCTTGGAGTGACAAAGGAGGTATTCCAGGCTTCTTCTCCTTTCTACTTTACCAAGATCACTTTTGGGTGTAGAGTGAAGAACATACTTAGAATAAATAAGACTATTTAGGTCCTTCATGTGTGTCCTTAACATGAGGAAACAACAATGTTTGATACAAGAGTGCTTGAAAAATAATTTTTCAAAACACTTTGAATAAATATGATCAATATCAAAGCTTATGAACTTGCTTCACCTAATTAATTTCTAAATTACAATAATTTTTGAAAGTATTAATAGTGCTCTCAAAATGATGTTTTTAAAAAACTTTGAAGAAATTGACAAAGGTAAAATATGTGAACTTTTAAGGGTTCTTACTCCACCTAACTAACTTCAAGATGATGGTGAATTTTGAAAATTACCACACCAAAATATCGATATTTGTGCAAAGGGAGGTATCCCACCTACTTTCCTTATTCTTATTTGTCAAGATTGATTTTGGGCATAAGTAAAAGAGCATACTAGAGGAAAGGAGGATTTTAGGTCCCTTGAATCTTATTTGTGAGAGATAAGGAAACAAAATAAATGAACTCTAATCGATGCATATGTGTGCTATGACAAGAAAAGAATCAATCCACATGGAAAGAGAAAAAAATAATGTCTCCTCCTCCTACTCACTAAGTTATCTAATTACTAATGAAAATGGAAATAAATAACATAGATTTATTTCCCATAATTTCTGAAAAATTAAGGCCTCCTACCTAAGGATGATAATGAAATTGAATTCTACCTAAAAACTACATTTAAGTATATTTGTGCAAGTATCTTCAAAGACAATCATGTAGGATGTGTAGGAGTATAGTTTTACAAACCGTGTGACATTCATGCGAAATCATCTCACCAATGAGATACTTTCATGGAACAGATGGAAACAAGTGCACAAGTCATTGTGCTCACGAAGAATGAAATTTTGGAAACAATAACAACCAAAGGTGGCTTCCAAATGGATAGTTATTCTTCTTGCAAGTCATTGGAAGTTAGAAAACAACCTAATAATTGATATGTAATTATCTAAACCCAGGTTGGACATTCCAATTTGTGATGGGGATTTTGTTACATGGGTGAGAAAAATATCTTTTGTTAAGCTAGGCTATGAGCTAAACAATAGAAAATGATTAGTTGTGGGAAGGTCACATGAGTATTACTATTTTAAAACAAAGAAAATAAGTATGCATAAAACTAAACTTCAAATTAATTACAAATATACCATTCAAACATAAAACTTGGAGGGAAACAATAATACTCATATATTAGTCCAATGGAAAGTTATGAAAATGGGTAAAACACTTGGGGAGAATGGTTGGATGCAAATGAGCTCCAATATTCTCCTTAGGATGTGTCCTTTTGCTTCTTCAAATTCTTCTCTAACAATGGTGAGTGAAGAAGTCTTTTTTATTGAGGAAAGAACACAAAAAATCATGAGGGTGGTGAACAATAGTGATATCTAAACTATCATGGATATTCCACCGAAACAATTCATCACAATAGATATGATAAATAAAACTAAAATATACACTATGGAGGTTAAGTTCATTTAGATTCCAAAATCTTTAGTTATTTATTTTCTTCTTATGCATAAAATAGATAAATTACGAAAAATAGAGAAAAGTAAAGTACAATCACACACCACCCACAAAATAACACAAATATTTTCTCACGAAAGCCCTTACGGGAGAAAACCTGGATAGAAGTTGAGTTTTCTATGCTCTCTTTTCCCTGATATGTAAATAATGCAAGTACAAAGGAGAATTCACTCTCTATGGAGTTACTTAAGACTTGTGTCCTATTAGGATACTATAGAACATTAATCCCCTTTGTTATGTTCTATAATTTCCCACTCCTAGTTGTTCTGCTAGTCTATGGAACAAAATACAATAACATAGAATGGAACCCCTTCTCCTCCTAGTGGCCCAATATTTAACGTAGCTTGATACCCATTTAGGGGTATATTTTTTACTTCCTCAACCCTCAATTGTAATAGGGTTTTGGAACTATTGATACTAAGAGGGGGGTGAATCAGTATCAAGTACAATTTAAAAACCTTTTTAAACTTATACTTAAACCATTTAATTATATCCAATGATAAATAAACAATAGTATAAGAGTTACACCAATACACCACAATACACCATGCACAATATATGAGAAGTAATCAATAGTTTTTGTTCAAGGGAAGTAATGACTTCCAAAGGTAGCTACA
>SNQJ01S0052899.1:0-16826 GCA_010110895.2 Picea sitchensis | reverse complement strand
CCCCCACTTGCCCCCAGACCCCCCGGACCCTGCAGAGGGGGTACCCCCCCTCTGCACTCCTCCGCGTGGAAGAGTGTACATACTTATGGGGTGTAAATACTTCATGGGGCATAAACACGACTGAAAGTAAAAGACCTCTAAATCAGTAAGATAATCAGGCTCCACAACCAACAATCTACCACTTGGAGACTGATCTCAACAACTCCACCACTGCTGTATATGTTAGACTCTGAAACTTCTTGGACCTGGCAAATTTCTCATCTTCATCTTCATTCTTGAAGACCAATTGAAACTGAGCAAGAACTCAGTTTCTCCCTGGAGAAAATATTTCATCAAAATCTATGAACACCAACCCCCCTCTATTATTCACCACCATTATGTTCTTCCACAAAGAAAGGAAAGGTGGTAAATGGTTTATGTCCTTCTTCCCCATCATGTGTTCATGTAGGGGAGAGAGATTATACCTGATTTATTTTGGTGGGCATTATTTCATTCCCTTCTAGCACTGACAACCAAACTCCAAAATATCAATGATGATAGTTTCCCCCTCTCCATTTTCCATAATAATCGAACCAACCACCTTGGCATTGGCTTGTAATGCCTTCTCTGGTCGCTTTGTGTTTCCCTTCACATTGGAAAATTTGGGAACCTTGTTAACAAATTTGAGTTGGTATGTAATTCACTCCATTGATAAAATGACACACCATTGTTGTAAGTGTTGTTTTCATGTAGATATTAAATACCTTCATCAAGGGATTAGACAATTTGAGTGTACAATAAACCAGACATCCACTACAATGACTAATGGGGCATTTTGGCACAAGGTAAACAAATACCCTCTAAACCTCTTGCAAACATGAAACAATACTAAAGTCCCAACAATCATCCAAGAAATGAAAATTCAAATCTTGCATCCAATGGATTGGAAGATAGAGACTCAAGTAATCTTTTCCAACCTTAGGACTAAAAATGAGGAACTGGAAGAGACCCTAGATGTAAGATTTATCTCCCTCCTATCTACCTTTGTTCATATTTTGGTAGAAAGGATGTTTGCCTAAGCTTTCCCACCCACAAAGGACAATAAACAAGAAAGTGCACCAATAGGTTTTTCCTTTCACTTGAAATACGTAAATGATTCCCACAATAGGTGTTATTGTGTAATTGTATTTCAATTTTTTTTTTTTTATGTTCTATACATATATATTATTAGCGACATAGTTTTTCAAGTATCTATCCTTGTCATATAGTAAGAAGGAAAACCTAGTCTTTTTTTAGCATCTGAAACTTTACAAAATTAAAAAAGAGTATTTGGTATAGAAGAAGAAAAGCTCTAATGTGACTTATTGTGGTTTGAATTGTCTAAAACCCAATTCATTTTAAACAAATAGATACTATTTTTTTTCCTCGAAAAAATTCGTAATTGTATTCATCAAAGAGAACCAAATTACATACCCAAATTACATATAGTCTTTGGGTTCCTTTATTTTTGCTATCATCATTGTTGTTGTTGTTTCCAACATTTTTAGTTTCACAAATATCATCCCACACATTTCATTTTCCTTTCTGGAAAGCACAATTCCAACTATTGAAAATAATGAATGTATTTTAATTGACTATTTGACAATCAACCTTTCATGCACTAACTGAACATCTAGTTACCTTTTCAATAGGTCTAGTCATGAGATTCATGAGTAACATGTATGAGTTAATTATATTCTAACACTCCCCATTAACTAATACATATTTTTTTTCTTCTTCAATGTTCATTGGTCCAAATATCTTCTCTATAAGCCTCTCCATCATTATAATTGGTCCATACATCTACTCCCTCTGCATTTTTCATGAGTTTAGACTCCAAGTCTCGAAAAAGAATAAAACAGTACCAAGGAAAATTCTTATGGCCCATACTCCTCTAGAGTATTCCTTTTTGGTAGATAGTAAGTTCAGTCCGGAAAAGGGTTAAACTTATACCGAAAATAAGTCTCTTCAAATCCATTTTATGTACATCAAATTTTGGTTTCTCTCCTTTAAAGATAGTTTCTTGAATTCTCCTTTTTTAAATTTTAATCACTCCTTAAAAACATATAAAATCCTCTTAATAAAACCCACTTATTACTCCAAAAGTTCGGAAAGGTAAAATTTTAAAAATTCACCATTCTATAAGATTAAGGATCTTACCAAGTAATCTTTAGAAAGTAAGCTCAGGACTTCAGTTCGCTGCAACAGTAAATCGGGAGCCGAGAGAAGGTAGGTTCGTGTGAGGAATCTATGCTCAAACTTGCCTCACGAATCCATTGATAATATGCTCGATCAACCTGGGACCTGTGTATGACTTTCGCCCATCATGCTCATGGAGTTTTCCTTTAAAAATATCTGGCTCTAGTACCATTGTAACAGGCCCATAAAAACACCACGATTCAAGTATTATATTATGAACAATAAAGATTTACAAATGTAGAAATATATACAAGGAAAACCAAAACTATTTTTCCTAGACAGTTACGTCCATAGATATAATGGTGGTGAATAATAGAGGGGGGTGGGTGTTCATATATATAACATGATCTGCGACCTTATAATGAACGGTCCAGATTTACAATGAAATTACAATATGCTTTTACAAGGCAATTTTTGCTTCGGGGGCTTCGCCCCCAAACCCCCCCTCTGCACTCCCCCACATGGAAGAGTGTACATACTTCTGGGGTGTAAATAATTCATGGGGCATAAACACAGCTGAAAGTAAAAGACCTATAAATTAGGAAGATAATCAGGCTCCACAACCAACACAATGCCAAGCAAATATCAACCATTGATCTAACTCAAAGATTAAAGGATCTCATTTATATTATCTAACTATCACAATTTAGCTTTTCCTTACCATTATCTTCCTTAGCCGCTTAATTATTTCTTTGACTTGGAGTGCAATCATTGTAATACTTATTTTTAACTTAATCACATAGATCATCACATGTAGTTACCTTTTCAATAGGTCAGGTCATGGGCTTCATGAGTAACATGTATGAGTTAATTATATTCTAACACTCCCCATTAATTAATACATGTTATTTTTCTTCTTCAATGTTCACTGGTCCAAATATCTTCTCTATAGGTTTCTCTGTCATTATAACTAGTCCATACATATGCTCCCTCTGTATAATCTTAGTTTCTAGGGTCTGAAAAATAATAAAATAATATCAAAGAGAACTCTTCTAGCCCATACTAGTCCAGAGTATTCATTTTTCATAAATAGTCAGTTTGGTCTGTAAAAGGATTAAAATTATATAGAAAAAATGTCTCTCCAAATCCATTTAATGTACATCAAATTTTGGTTTCTCTCCTCTAAAAACATATTCTTGAATTCCCCTTGGAATAAACTATTTTTTTAATTTTAATATGTCCTTAAAAATATATATAAAATACTCTTAATAAAACTCACTTATTACTCCAAAAAGTCTGTAAAGGAAAAGTTTTAAAAATTCACCATTCTATAAAATTTAGGATTTTACCAAGTAAGTGCACAACTTTGGTTCGCTGCAACAGTAAATCAGGAGCCGAGAGAAGGTAAGTTGGCGTGAGGAGTCTATGCGTGAACTTGCATCATGAGTCCATTGATAATCTGCTCTATCAACCTGGGACCTGTGTATTACTATCGCCCATCATGCTCATGAAGTTTTCCTTTAAAAATATCTGACTTTGACACCACTTTAACAGACCCATAAAAACTCCATGCCTCAAATATTATATTCTGAACAAAAAATATTTACAAATGGAGAAATATATACAAGGAAAACCAAAATTGTTTGTCCTAGACAGTTACATCTTGGGCAGTTAAACAACCAAAAACTAACTTCTAGTTAACCTCCAGTTAACTAGGATTACATTAGTCCCGAAGGATCAGGGAAATAGGAAATTTGAGAGAATTGATTACATAAACTTTGTAGTGGGCATCTACTAAATGTTGTTACAAGGGAAAAACTCTCTATTGCCAAGGGTAAACCACAACAAACAGGTATGACTGCAGAAATCAACTCAATTCCAACATGTGCTATATAAACAAATGTGCAATATGAGGAAGAAGCCTACCTCGATCCAATTGTTTGATGTCGTTCCACCGTTGAGCACTTTGACCCAAATCTTTACACCTGCAAGAAGTTCTCAACAAATAAGCGATGCAAGTATACAGTGACAATGTATAAAATGAGTTAGCACATCAGATAGAAAAATCCATTAATAAACATTATAAACATGCCGATGGATAATAATCATATATTTTCAATATATCGATAGGACGGGAAAGGAGTATTTCTATTAATAATTGATCAACAGAAGTATCAACATTAAAGACTTCCGTGTCGGCACGGTTCGAAAACTAGAAACCAAGTTCCTTCCAACTGGGTCTCCACCACTTCAATCCGCCACCAAAGGCAAGCTCATAGCAAAGAGGTAATTAGGTCCTCTTGACAATAAGGAAAGAGCTTGGGGGATGAACATTGTGTTCAGACTTGAGGGACAAAGGGATGTAGACTCAATATGAAGTAATTTCTCTAGAGTAACTTTGCTCTCAAAGTTGAATGCTTTCTCCTCTTTTTCCATAGCTCAAAATTGTGCTCTTATAACATCCAGAATGCAACTAAAGGGATGAGTCAAAATGTTTCTAGTATATGGAAGGCCAAAGATCAGAGATCTTTTGTCGTGACATGGAAACCCGACCTCATTTTGTATTTTCTAGCACAAATCTCAATATACACGAGCTGTAGTGGAGCAACAAGTGTATACGCATCTTGCAAAGTAGTTAGGGAGCGTATATGTGGAAAAATATATATTTTTGGCTCTAGATTTATCAAAAGGGGGTTGATAAGTCTGCATAGGGAAATGGAAAAAGGCCTTCTGTGCAAGATAACAATGGTGAGGAAAATCTTGATATAACAGATGCTCCCTAATGTGTGAGATCAGAGGAGTATCTGCGATGGTTGAAATACATTATAAATAACCCACAAGTGGAGTGGTAGAGAACCAGCTGGACAAACTCAATTGCTCATTACATTATGTACTAACTTTGCATACATGGCTGCCAAGAATACAATGCAGATCCATGTGGAAAATATAACAACAAGTGTTCAAGGCCATGAGTAGGCAAGTATAAATGCGGTTACATGCCAATAGTTGTCATAGTCAAGAACAAGGCCCAGTGAAACCAGTCTCAAAATCAATCTAAAGATATCTGTATACCATGGACTACAATCTAATCTCCCATGATCATGGAAGTCAAATAGGTATTGATCCAATGAAATGGAAGCAACATCTCAGGAAATATGTGTCCACAAAGTGATGTCTTAAAGTCTTCAATAAAATCTGCCAATGGTGCAAGTCTACATCATGTGAATAAATGAGTTGAGGTCGAACAGGATGAGACATCGTTTTATTATCGGTCATTGAGGTATACCGTTAGAAAATGTGAGACAACCTACCAATGATGAAAGTAGGTATCAAGGAACTGAGTACATCTCTACAAATGTGAATAAAGGGCCTGGTGTCAAACACTTGAGAGATCCATTGATTAGGAGACATTGATGTATCCCCATCTGTCAATGGTGAGAGAGCATGCCACTAATGACTGCAAGCCTCAAGGTACTCATAAAACTCTAGGTCTTATATCTAGAATACATGAGTTGAATTCGATGGAAAGAGACCCGTTGAAAGGAGAGCATTAAGGCATCTCTCATCAGTCAGCACGTGGAACAAAGTAGGAGCTTCATGATTTGGTGGAGATCAGATGAAGAACATGTTCACGAACCAATGACCTTGTGCATCTTTCACATGTGCCAAATGGAAGCGATACAAGAAAAAGACCCTCTGAATAGCAACCAATGATGAAAACTGATGACAAAGGCAAGGAAACCAACAATAAGGCTAATGGAATTCAAGACACTGCACAAATCCCAAAGTGTGAATAGATGTCTTGTTGTCGAACACAAGGGAAACCACCCAGTCAATGACCCATGATGAAATGTCGATTGTGGCTTCAGGGTGACCTACCAATGATGAAAGTAGGGTCAAGGTGCATCATAAGACCAAAGTATCATGTGATCCTAAGACAAACTAAGGGTATGGTCGACATGTAAAGTCAAGATTTCTGAGGAGTGGCTGACACAGGTTGATAGAATTCCTTTGAACAAGACCATGAGACATACGGTGGACTCCAACAACATAGACTTAATGATGTGACAACTATATGCAGGAGGCATCCATAATGTTATCTATAGTGACTAGAAGATTAACCAGTCAGTAAAGAAAATTCTGTAACGAGATCAGCTTCCTAAGTCCATGCTAAACCCAAAATTATGATGACACAAGGACTCAATAACTTTGTGCTTTGTTCAAAGGCGACACGACTGCTGCCAATTACAATATAGTACTCCCTTTTCACCCGTATTTTTTTGGTTTTTCATAACAAGTGAATTCTATGATACAGAGGAGGGAACGAGTGTTGCAATTAAACAAAACTAGTTCCAGCAATGCAACGTACCTATGCTCAATGCAAGGAATGCATGCGGGAGATGGACACTCCGGCTGATGTTCCTTCTAGGGTATAGGGTGTCAAATTATGAAGGATATAAACAAGGCTTTGCTTGGTTGAGGATGCAAACTGCTTGGGCCATGGTTTATAACGCAAAGTGAGAACCAACTAAAGGCTCAATACTACAAGCAAGGGCATGAGATGCAATCACAATTTAATGCCAAAAAATGTCCTTTTTCATATCTTTTAGTATACTTGGTGTGAAAAAGGGGTAAACTTGTGCCAAATAGACGTCTTTTCAAATCCAATTTACGAGTGTGAAAAAGACAAGTTCACTCAACGATCTTTTCCATTTTTGATAGCCAGTCGGAAAAGAGCTTCACTAAGACTCGTGATCTTTCAAATCCAATTTTAACGAGTGTGAAAGGGACAAATCACTCGACGATCTTTTCAATTTTTAATAATGAATCAGAAAATATCTTAACTAAGACTCATTTTCGATTCTAATCAACATGTAAAGGGGGAGGCCAAGGCTCATGTCCCGACCTTCTGCCTAAAGTCATTATCCTACGGATAGCTAACAAAATCTTGGGAAAGCCCAAAACTCTCCAAGTCGAGGAGGAGAAAGTGATAACGGAGTACATAGTCTCTGTTATGGTTTGAATAATGTCTATTAGTGGAACAGACATAGTTGGGGGTATAGGATGTCCCGTCAGGTTGTCCTAGTCGAAGGGGACCTCGTCAGAACTCAGAGAGAGAGTATTCGGAGGAAGAATGAATCTCTCTATTTCAGAAGGGGGAAGACTTGGAATGTTGATGACGTGACTAGAGGGTGCATCACTCTTTTCAGGGAGAGTCAGTTTGACCATAAATGGCACTGTCGTGGTCACTTCTTCAATTATAGGTTGAAGAGGATGCATGGTAATGGGAGCAGGAGACGCTTCACCCTCTAGGGAGGGGGTGAGGTTAGAGGAAAATCTCGGCGGTGAGACCGTCGGGATCATTAAAGGTGAAGTGGTGTGAGGAGGAACCATGGGTGTCTCGGAGTTTGAAGGGATTTTGGGCGAGCCCCATGCCTCTCATATCCCGACAGTCACTAGGAACAAGTGAGTAAAATGGCTTCCTTCACAAGTCTTGCAAAGGAATTTAGGCTTACGTCTGAGAAGTTTAGGTTTCTCGATGAGACTGGTCGAGGAAAGAGAGTCGTCTCATGTATGATTAATAGGAGTCAAAGACGTGACACAGCTATGATTCGGGGTGAAAATGATGGTGCCCCCAACATAATTGGTCGAGGTTGGAAGTGAGTTGTCGACATGATTTGTAGAAAGTGTCGACTCATCTCTGACATGACTAGCATTTTTTTGTTCTAAGTCTTTTGCGACCATTGTTTTGATCAGAAAGTTAATTCAGATTTATCGCATAGGTTTTTTTATATTCGATGTTTCGGACCAAACTAGTGTGGCCCATCATCAAGAAAAAATTTTGTGAGATATGGACCACACTAGTTTGGTCCAAAACGCCGAATATCAAAAACCCTATGCGATAAATCCGAAATAACTTTCTGATCATGACTAGCATAGGTGGGTGGTGGTGCACTAGTGTGGCTTACAGTGGCTTGGATAGTGATAGATGGCGGTATTTGATTCCAAGGTACTGAAAAAGATTGATTCTGAAACATTGCAGGCAGAAAGGATCTTGGTATACTCCCTGTCCTGGCCCAAAAACATGGTGGTTTATGCCAAGGTGGTCTGAAGAGGTCTGGATGGGCATCTTCACTAAGGTCCGTAAAGAGACCGAGGTAGGATAAGAATTATTCGAGTGAGGATATATGTTTCCCCCTTGTGAGGGTTTCCCATAAGGAGGGTAGCCTGAATTATAAAATTGATTCTCCCCATATGGAAGACCTGGGGGTACTTGAGGACCTGGTGTAGAAAAAGTGTTTAAAGGGACCAACATGGCAGATGAAAGATACATGGGTGGGGTGTAATAAGCACCCATCTGAGCACTGGATCCTGAAAGAGCATAGCTAGGATTGGATCCATAAGGTGGAAGGTTCCAACCTCCCATGGGAACACGACTCATATCAAACGAAGAAGTGGGAATGGGAGTGATGGTGCCCCGGGGTCCAATGCTAGGATTCATATAAGTAGACCAGGGAGGGGGTTGGACGTGGGAAGGCATATCAACAAAAAAATGACTAGAGACCCAAGGTGTATATTGAGCATTGTAATCGTGCATACCATTGTAAAAAATAGAAGGGTTTTCCCCATGAAATGAGGAGGCATCATGGGGGGGGTAGCATTGAATGGAGGAGTAAAAGGCACTTCGCTATCCATGATAATGAAACCAAAAACCAAAGCCCTAGGGCCAACTAGTAATCAAAGAGCATACCAAAAATTCAAATGACCAATATGCATGCAAATGGGCTAAAGTGGCTGAGTGACCTCCCTCGCTAAAGAAGGTATGCCTCGTCCAGGAGGGACCTGAGACTCCCTGCTAAATTTTGGAGGTAACAAAATCAGTTATAAGGACCCTCGTAGGATTAACAACCAGTCGTTCAGGTCCCCCCGGAGAGGTAATCTTCCATAAAGGTTGTGTGTTGTCCGACCCCTATCTGACCTAGGATACAAGAAGAATAACCCCTGCAAGTAACCTATGAGAAACCTAAGTCAAGCAACTAATCAACCACTGTATAATTGATGCACAGGCGAACATTCGTAAGTCTGGATTACCGTATGGGCAGGGTAGCAAAGCCCGAAACCTTGAAAGTACCGCCTCTCACAGAGGCATAGATACTATTAAGATCCCCAAATATGAATAAATCCATAGAAATATCTCTGACGCTAGGTGGGTATCCAGGGGTTATCCCTTCAACAAACTTTGCGCGACCTCGTGCTTGACTCCGGTGTGAGCGGAGCCTCCTGATATTACCAATTATATAATGTATTTCTCAACTCCATGTCTTAGACACATATGTTGATTTAATTGCCTTGGAGAAGTTTACTCACAAAATCCTATTCCAAGGCACTAAATTCTAGGCTATTTTGTGCACCCTAAACAATAAAATCATTACTAATCAATTTTAGTTTAAAGCGTAAATTTTATTGGCTGTGATTACTCAAAAAGGTATGGAAATGAAACTCATGGTGTTATGACTCTGCATGAAAATAAAAATAGATATAATGCAAAGCCTAACTTTAACTTTTCATTGAATGATATGCTAAATAAAAACAATGCAATCTTCAATTTTAACTCTGCAACTCATAAGTAAAATGCAATCTTTCGCTAAGTGTTCTAAGCTAATGATAAAGGTTCCAAGACAAAAATACCAACCAATGCAAAATACCTATTTTTTTGTATTTTCAATGTATTAAAAAGAAAATGCATGGAATGATAAGCGACTTGATATAAAACTTCTACTGTTTATAAAATCAATCACTCAAGCAGAATACCAAGCAACTAAGCAGACAACCCAACTACCAAGGACAAATCAAAAACGGAAAACAAAGAGAAAGACGTCGCCCAAAAATTCAACTCCAAACAGGTTTCATGTCATCCCAGATAATCTCAACAGGCACCACAGAGACCTATGAAGGCTCATTGATCCTCAAAACCTACCCATCAGTCACTAAACCAAGCAAGCAAGCAAGGGGAAGTGGTATACGTGATTGTTCAAGAGAAAAGGGCGTATATACTCCACTTGCAGTAGGACAGCAAGCGGGTATATGCGGTTGTCAGGGGAAAAAGGGCGTATATATTTTAAAACAAGGCTAGGAAAGGGTAAAAGGCTGAAAAACTCAGACCCAAAGTGAACAGACTCTGTCCAACTGTGATACGACAAGAAACGCAAAGGAAAAAGAGCAATGTAAGAAGAAAAAATACTTCAACCCTTAGAAGGAAGATCTATCCCCAATGGAGTCGCCAATTCTGTTACAAGGGAAAAACTCTCTATGGCCAAGGGTAAACCACAACAGATAGGTATGACTGCAGAAATAAACTCAATTCCAACATGTGCTATATAAACAAACGTGCAATACGAGGAAGAGTCCTACCTCGATCCAATCGTTTGATGTCATTCCACCATTGAGTACTTTGACCCAAAGCTTTACACCTACAAGAAGTTCTCAACAAACAAGATATACAAGTATGCAGTGACAATGTATAAAATGAGTTAACACATCAGATAGAACAATCCATTAATAAACATTACAAACATGCCCATGGATAATAATCATATATTTGCAAGATATTGATAGGACAGTAAAGGAGTATTTCTATTAATAATTGATCAACATAAGTATCAACATTAAAGACTTCCGTGTCGGCATGGTTCGAAACCAAGAAACCAATTTCCTTCCAACTGGGTCTCCACCACTTCAATCCTCCACCAAAGGCAAGATCATAGTGAAGAGGTAATGAGGTCCTCTCGACAATAAGGAAAGATCTTGGGGGCTGAACACTATGTTCAAACTTGAGGGACAAAGGGATGCAGACTCAATATGAAGTAATTTCTCCAGAGTAACTTTTCTCTCAAAGTTGAATGCTTTCTCTTATTTTTCCATAGCTCGAAATTGTTCTCTTATAGCCTCCAGAATGCAACTGAAGGGCCGATTCAGAACGTTTCCAGTATATGGAAGGCCAAAGATCAGAGATCTTTTGTCGTGACATAGAAACCCGACCTCATTTTGTATTTTCTGGCACAAATCCTGATATACACAAGCTATAGTGGAGCAACAAGCATATACGCATCTTGTAAAGAATTTAGGGAGCCTATATGTGGAAAAATATATATTTTTGGCTCTGGATTTATCAAAAGGGGGTTGATAAGTCTGCATAGGGAAATGGAAAAAGGCCCTCTGTGGAAGATAGCAATGGTGAGGAAAATCTTTCTATAACAAATGTCCAAAAGTAACTATGAATTTCTTGTTGCCTAGACAAGACTCAACCAGTCTGTCTCATTATTGATGTGCTCTTCTATGGTGCATGAGTTGATGAATTCTTGGATGGGAGTGGCAGAAAAATCAATATATTGTTCAAATAGATTTTTGGTGAGTTGATGAATTCTTGGATGAGATTGGAAGAAAAACCAATACATTGTTCAAAGAGTTTCTTGGTCGTAGTACAACCAATACCCATGAATATGAAGTTCCCAAAATACATTGGAGGTAAGGGTGATTTTACCTGGTCTCTAACATCGACTATCAATTCAAAGCAAATTGGCTCTTTCTATAGGACTTGTAAAGATTTCATTACTTCTCTCCAAACTATGATGAAACTTCTATTGATGAATATTAAGCATGAGATCATTCCTTCAAAATTTTAATCATGTTTCTTCTTAAATCGAAGGTTTAAATTTCCTGTGTTTTATCTTCCTTCACAAAATTCTAGATATTAATAATAGTGTTCTTGGAGATCTCCACTGAGATATCGTAGGTGCTTCTTGAATATTTCACAAGCAGTGAATCATCTTGCATAAGTGTGAAAATGTGTTATTTTGTATATCAATCAATGAGTATTGGTATAGTCTTCAATGAAACATTGGGTATGATGTAATCCCTCTTAAGGACTATGCTCATGTGGTGCAGTTTATTCGAAATACCCAACACTTCATGGAATTACAAAATGAAACTCTTGAAGGATGCAAGGGAGTGCTTCAAAAAACAATGAACAACTATTACACGAGTTTTGGCATTATGTAACAACACATGTAAGCTAGAGCTAGGTTTTTCAACAACACCTTTAAGCTAAAACCAAATGTTTCAACAACGTGTGTTAGCACACGTTTCATCACATGTTTCATCAAATAATAAAAGGACATTACAACAAAAAACTTAAGTCAATTACTCCTGCATCATACACAAAGATTGCTACTTTGTTCTACAACAACCGTTTCAATAGGTGTTTCAGCAGGTGTTTCAATAGAGAGTAAAATGGATTTACAACATAAATAGAGTTATAATAGAAATAGGGAAATTATAACAGCAGATTAAAAAATCAGATTCCAGTAGTAAAATAACTTCACTGAATCATTCCCTGCAACAGTAAATTCACCCAGTACTTCTGTACTAAAAACTTAATAATATTCTACAACAAAACACTACACAGAATAAGGATTTAAATGAAGTTTTCAAATAGAAAACAAACTCTGCATGCTACAACAAAATAAATTACTCGGTAACAAATCTAAATATTATCATGAGTTTACAAACTCAGATACAAACATAAATAAAGTATAAAATCCCCTTATAACACTCAAAAACTCTATGTCTAGTTTTTCTTTGTATATTTATGCATACTAAAATATGAATTACATGGATGTATATATATAGATTCAATAAGTCAGTTATCTTTCCCCTTCGTTGTACGCAAAATGAATTTGTCTTTTCCAGAACATAAATTATTCATTGTTGAGATAAGTCATCTTTTGGGTGGTGGAATGATTAATTTTCTGACATTCTCCCTCTTAATCATTTCACCCAAAAGAAAACTCAGTAATATTACAATTCACAAACCCCAATGTTCTTTCTGTGAATTTCAAATAATTCCTTTGCTAAGGACTTTGTAAATATGTCTACAAATTGATCTTCAGATTTGCAAAACTCTACAAATATTTCATCATTGTTTATCAACTCTCGAATAAAATGATATTTTTCATCAATATGCTTAGTTTTCTTGTGGAAAACATGATTACATGACAGAGAAATCAATGATTTATTGTCACAAAAAATACGAGTTGGTTCTTGTTGTTCATGCAACAACTCAGTCATAATTCTTCTCATCCACATAGTCTGACATGCAATTGTTGTTGCTGCAACATACTCTACCTCAGTAGATGATAAATTCAAAATGGGATGCTTCTTTGAAACCCAAGCTACAACTCATTATCCAAAGTTGAGCACATATCTTGATGTGCTCTTCCTGTCATCTACACTACCAGCAAAATCGCTATCAGTATATCCAATCAACTTAAAATCTGAATCTAATGTGTACAAGACACCATAATTAGTTGTTCTAGTGACATATCTCAGAATCCATTTTCCTTCGTGCCAATAGATACTCTTTGGAGTCTCCATAAATATAGAAATCAAACTTACAGCAAACATAATATCAATTCTTGTTGTTTTCAAGTACATAGGACTTCCAACTAGTCTTTTATAAAGGGTCGAATCAACACATGACCCCTTATCCTTCTTACTGAGTTTTGTTCCAGTTGCAATTGGTGTTACAACTGGTTTATAGTTCACCATCCTGAAACTTTTCAATATGTCATTTGCATACTTATTTTTACAAATAAAAATATTATCTTCAGATTGATTTACTTCAATGCCTAGAAAATACTTCATCATTCCTAAATCAGTCATTTCAAACTCAATTTTCATGGTTTTCTTAAACTCATATATTGAAATATTTCCTGTGAAAATCAAATCAACAACATACAAGCATACAATCAAGAGTTTACCTTCATGATTTACCTTTTTATACATAGTTGGCTCACCTAGAATCATGTTGAATCATTCACTATTCAAGTATTCATCAATTATGATGTACCATACTCTGGGTGCTTGTTTCAATCCATACAATGCTTTATTTAAACTATAGACCTTACCTTCTTGTCCACCAATCTTGTATCATGGAGGTTGTTTCACATAAACCTCTTCTTCCAGAAAACCATTTAAAAATGCAGATTTTGCATCCATATCGTACATGCACCATTTATTGTGAGAAACAATGGTTAACACCATTCTTATTGTATCAATCCTGGCTACAGATGAAATTTCTTTATTATAATCATTATTGGGTTGTTGACTGAACCCCTGAGATACAAGCCTTGCCTTGTGCTTCTCAACTTCACCTTCAACATTTAGCTTAGTCTTGTAAATCCATTTAACACCTATACAATTTTTATCTTTAGGAAAATCTACAAGTTCCCAAGTATTATTCATTTCTATGGCATCAATTTCTTCATTCATGGCTTCTACCCAAATTTATTTCTTAACAACATCATCAAAATTTACAAGATCATATGCAATTAATGCAAAAATTTGAAACCTGATCTACTTCATCATTTTGCTCATACGATTATCTTAAAATTCTAGTCTTTTGACCTCTAATTTTGTTTCTTAATGAAGCTAAAGTATGATTTTATTCATTACTTACCTCTGATCATATTTGTTGACCACCATGACCTGATGGCTCACCACGCTCATATGTTTTGGGCATTCCTAGTTGTGATGGGGAGAATCTTGGTGATTGTCTTATAGGAGTTCTTGTTGCAGTTGTATGTGACTGTGGATTCAAATGTCCACCTTGTACGACCTACTCATCTCCATCATCATATTCATGTGATATTTCAGCTCCCCTTGAAACAATTGTATCAATGCTACCATCCCAAGCCTCTTCTTCCTTGAACTCAACATCTCTGTTGATAACATACTTCTTAGTGACCAGATTATATAGTTTATATTCCTTAGACTCCTAGTTGTATCCAACAAAGACACATTTCTCACTTCTGTCATCCAAATTTCGCCTCATCTCTTCAGGTACATGTGCAAAAGCTACACACCTGAATATCCTCAAACGGGATACGATGTTATTCTTACCACTCCAAGCTTCTTGGGGAAATTGGTTCTTTACACTCTTAGTTGGACTTCTGTTGAGAATATATATTGAAAAAACAACTGCATCACCCCAATATTCGTTCGGAATATGCTTCTCCTTCAACATACTTCGAGCCATATTCATAATGGTTCAATTCTTCCTTTCATCTACTCCATTCTGCTATGGAGAATAACTAGTTGTAAACTATCTCTTGATTCCATGATTCTAAAAAAAATCCATGAAATTAGTTAGCATAAACTCATCTCCTTTGTCTAATCTTAGGAATTTAATATATTTTCCACTCTCCTTTTCAGCCAGAACTTTAAACCTTTTAAATATATCAAAAGATTTAGATTTCTACTTCAGCAAATAAACCCAAGTTTTTTTTACCGAAATCATCAATAAAAGTCATAAAATAGAAATTACCAGTCAATGAAGATGTTGTTATAAAAACAGGACCATGGAGCAATAAAATAAAACAAATGCAGAAACAAAACACAGAAGATACACAATACAATAGAGACACAGATTTACGTGGTTCACCTAATGTGGGCTACGTCCACCAGAGAAATTGCCAGGTCCTTCCTTTATTATTATCCAGCATATGAAGGGATACAACCTACATCAAACCCGTTGTAACTTCCTCTTCTTTCTCTCACAGTATCCCATCTCAGAATACAATATTCACCATCAACCATAGCCACAATACATTTCCCTCATAAAAGAGGGTTTCCTTCTAGGGCAAAAACCCTAACATAGTTTCTACCATTAGATCTGCGACCTTATAATGAACGGTCCAGATTTACAATGAAATTACAATATACATTTACAAGGCAATTTTTTCTTCGGGGACTTCACCCTCGAACCCCCGCTTGCCCCTAGATCCCCTAGCCGGGGGGATAGCACCCTAGACCCCGCAGAGGGGGTAGCCCTTCTCTGCACTCCCCCGGGTGGAAGAGTGTACATACTTCTAGGGTGTAAAGTCTTCATGGGGTATAAACACGGCTGAAAAACATGAGACCTTTGAGTCACGAACATAATCAGGCTCCACTGCCAACAATCTCCCACTTGGAGACTGATCTCAACAATTCCATCGCTGTTGTATATGCTGGACTCTGAACCTTCTTGGAGCTGGGAAATTTCTCATCTTCATCTTCATTCTTGAAGGCGAACTGACACTGAGCAGGAACTCAGTTTCACTCTGGTTACTCCCTTTGTTAACATATCTGTAGGATTCTCGCTAGTGTGTATCTTTTCCAACTTCAAATGTCCATCTTCCAAGGCAGATCGTATGAAGGGGTACCTCAACTGTATACTCTTAGACTTTGAATGGAAGGTTGAGTTCTTTGCAGGATGAATTGCCCTCTCACTATCATAGTACAACCCGCTATTCTTCTGCTTCTTTCCCAATTCCTCCATAAACCTTTGTAACCAAATCATCTCTTTACTAGCCTCTGTAGCAACAACATACTCTGCCTCTATTGCTGAAAGTGCAACAACCTTTTGCAGTTTCAAAATCCAACTTACTGTTGTTCCACCTATAGTAAAAACATACCCCGTGGTACTCCTCCTGCTGTCTTTATCACCTGCCATATCTGAATCAACATGTCCCTGTAGAAAAGTGTTTGAACCTCCAAAACATAATGCATGAGTAGTAGTACCTCTCAAATACCTGAGAATCCACTTTGTTGCCTCCTAATGTTCTTTACCT
>SNQJ01S0052898.1:187453-210873 GCA_010110895.2 Picea sitchensis | reverse complement strand
CTTGTGAAGCTAATATGAGAGAGTTAAGTTCAAGTTCAACAAGCATAAAAACTTCCTGACCATAAAGCAACTGGAATGGGGTATGACCTGTGCTTGCCTTTGTGGTTGTATGATCTTCCCATAAATCATATGTCAATAAGGTGTGTCATTGGTAGGGTTTATCATCAATGATCTTCTTCAACATTTTAACTAGATTTTTATTTGTTGACTCAACCTGTCCATTTCCTTTAGGGTAGTAGGTTGACGAAATGAAATGTTTCACCTCGAATTTACTAAGGAAATGAGTCAACTTTCTAGAAATGAAATTTGGTCCATTATCATAAATGATTTCAATCAAAATACCAAATTGAGAAAGTATATTTGTTTAGAGAAAGGAGATCACTTGTTCATCTTTAACATGTTAGAGAGAAATCGCTTCAATCCACTTTGTAAAGTAATCTGTAGTAGTTAGAATAAACACATGACCCACAAAAGAAGGAGGATTAATTGGTCCAATAAAGTTTAATCCCCATTTAGAAAATGGAAAATTAGGTATGACAAACTGTAAAGGTATAACATAAAACTTTTCTCTACCAACAATCTTTTGACATTCATTACAAGATTGTACAAACTTGTACGAGTCTTTAAAGATGGATGACCAATAATAACGAGTCCTCAATATTTTATGTGTAGTAGGTTTAGTAATAAAATGCCCATTGATGTGTATATCAGATTCAACAGTTCCATGAAGCTTTGTAAGCATGTTATGAGTTGTTGTACCATCAATACATCTCAATAATAACCCATCAGTGGTCCTACGAAATAAAAGGGAACCTAGAATGAGATATTTATATGCTTCGAGGCAAAGCCTCCTTCGTTCATACTTTTCTAGGTAAGGGAGGAAAAGTTCATTTTGTAGATAAAAAATAATATTCTGATACCAAGGATGGTCTGGAAAATCGATATTTTCATTTTCAATCAAGAATAAAGTAGATAGGGCTTCATCATTATTTTAAGAAATGCATCTTGGTTCAACATGTTGAGCCAGATGTAGTGCCAAATCACATCCCTTTATCATTAAATCATGTTCATGTATCTTAGCAAGTCAATGTGCTACTTTTCTTGAAAGAAAAGTTCGAGATAACAAGAATTTAACATCAGGCAAAGGGACTTTAACTCCGGTATACTTACTAAGAATGAAGTGTCAAAAAATTTCAATAGCTTTTACAAGAGCGAACACATGTATTTCATTTAATGTATATTTCACCTCATCATCTGATAGAATTTGACTCATAAAAGCTACCAAATGTTATGCATTTTCGTCATCTTTTTGAAATTTTTTGCAGAGATAGCTTCTTCAATGGCATTTTGTAAATGATAAAATCTTTCGACAAATCAGGTTTAGCCAAGACACGAGCAAAAATTATAGTATCTTTAGCATCAACAAAGGATTTTTCAATATTCAGAGTCCATGAAAAGACTTGGCCTTTCTTCAACAAATTATGGATAGGTTTAACCATACTAGCAAAACCCATAATGAATCTCCTTACAAAATTGATCTTTCCCATAAAATATTGAATTTCCTTCTTTGAAGGAGGAATGGGGAGATTTTTAATAACAATGATTCTTTCTGGATCAATAGTGATACCGTAATATGAAACTATATAACCAAGTAATTTTCTCGAAGTAGCACTAAATATAGACTTTGTTGGATTCAAGGACATACCATATTTTCGACAACGCACATATACTTGTCTAAGATGTTCGAAATGATATTCTCAGATCTTTGAATATATGGTTAAATCACTGAGATAAATATGAATAATAATTCTGATTAGATCATCAAAAGCTATTTGCATAGCTTTATAAAAGGTAGCACCAACATTAATTAAGCCAAAAGGCATACATTCATATGTGATGGTGCCCCAACGAATAGTAAAGGTTGTTTTGTATTTGTTAGCTCTCTTGAGGCATATTTGATTATAACCTGAAAATCCATCAAGAAGTGGCATCATTTGAGACCCCACAACTTACTGGAGAATTAACACCCTATTAGGAAGAAAAAAATTATGCTTTACACTAGCCTTATTAAGGGCGCGAAAATAGATGCATAATCTAATATCCCCATTTTTCTTCCTAATAGGAACAAGGTTTGCAACCCATTATGAATATTTTATAGGAAAAATAATATGAGTAGCCAATAACTTTTCTCCTTCCCTACGAATAGTGGCTTCAAGTGCAGGATTTATAGGTCTTTGTCTTTGTCTTAACAACTTAGAATATTCTTTAATTGTAATAGTGTGCTAAATTATACTTGGATCAAAGCCACACAAATCAATATCAGATTAGGAAAATACATCACAAAACTCACAAAACAAATCTATGAATTTCTTTCTTTCTTCTTCTGAACACTGGCCTCCAATTTTTAAAATTTCCGGATCTTCTTCCATCCCAATGTTCATAGGAATGGTATACTCTATATTTCTTATCAAATCCTCTGGTTCTATTTTCTTATAATTGTTGACATCACTAGAAGATAATGATCCTTCTAAAGGAGTTAACCCCTTTGGAAATTTATTATCATCTAAAGAGACAATTTCATTTTTATTCAAAGGTTCTTTCTTTAAGAAAACACATATATGCTCTCATCATCAAGAAAAAATTGCCAAGAGGAATATGCATTTATGTTTTTTAGAGAGTAATTGTCTTTTATAATGAGCTGCATAAACAACTAATCTATCAACCATGGAATTCAATTCCCTGTGCACATAAGAAACATTGAAAGATAATAGATTGGCAATTATTTGCCAGATTGCTTGCATATATCTTTTTAAAAGTTCGTTTGATGGGTTGAAAATATTCTTTACTAGGTTGAAAACTAACTCAAAATCACCAAAAACCGCAAGGTGGTTGCATCCTAGATCAAAATCTTTTTCAATACCAAGAATAAGGCTTCAAACTTTGCAACATTATTGGTACATGAAAACTCAAGTTTGTAAGAAAAATTATGATTTTTTCCCAGAGGAGAATATAACATAATCCCAACACCGTTCCCATCATTTGAGCATGCATCATAAAAATGCATATTCCAAACATGCTCATTTGGATCAATATATGGTAAAAAAGGATTTTCTTCCTCAAGGAAGATGGAATAGATGCAAATGTCTTCTTTAATGAAGTTGATATGGGGTGTGGAATGCTTTATATATGCAAAAATGTGATCTTCACGAAGAATAATAATTTTCTTACCAGGATTTGGGAGAGACATATGAGTCCCATCCATGAACATATATCCACCTGTCAAAGCTTTCCAATCATGACCAAGAATGATTGAATATTACTTACATGCATATCAATTACTTGAATGCTACAAGTGGTGCAGATTCATAATACAAGATTCACATCCTTGAGTTCTCTGATGGTGGCTTGTTTTTTATTAATAGAAGCCAACATGTTATTATGTTTCTCATTAGTGCATGAAAGTCCCAATTCTTCCATGATAATTCTAGACATGACATTCGACCTTGAACCATAGTCAATTTGACAATAATCACTACTTTGTCCATAATTTTCATGGAAACATAGAATGGAGGATTCTTAATTGAATTTCTTGGATTATATACATTTTATTTTTAGATGATTCTTTCTCTTATTCTTCAATAGTTAGATTATCAACAACAAATGTTTTGCCTTCAATAAAACTTCTAAGATGTTCTCGTTGTTTTGGAACAGAGGCCATATCTAAAAGTGTAGCATCAACTTTAATATTAGCCATCTGCTTCAAGATGTTATATTTATAGAAGGTGGTAGAAGAAGAAGATGGGACGACTTGAGACTGTCGAATAGTCTTAGCTAAATGATCTGTTGAGATTGATGTAATCCAAGAGTCAGATTGTTGAGGATTTGAAACATCAAGATTTGGAATAGAAGGATTATTTTTTAAATTTCCCTTAGTTTTTTTTTATAGGAATGATTCTTAGTATCAACCATCAAGATATAGTTTTGTGGTGCCCAATCTAATGTGGCAATGGTTGAATAAGTTATTTTCACAGTTTTTTTTCCCTTGCATTCTTTCTAAGTTCACATGTGCTTTCTTCATGTTTTTCTTCACAAAAATTACACCAAGCATGAGAAAGATTAGTTTTAGGTTGAAAAGATTGAGATTGATTCCAAAGTAAAGCTTGAGCATAACTTTCAGTAATTGGTTGAGCAATCATTTTTTTTTGAAAGAAATACTCATATCTTGAATTAATTGTAAAACAAGAGTCATATTAGTGTGTTTATTCAATTCTTCCATGGGAAGACCAATTCTCAAAATTTGTTCCTCATATTCCAAGGATGTTTGTAACGCTGACCCTAGACTATTGGCACTCTTTTCCTCTAATCTGTGATGAAAATAAGGAGGTATATCATTATAATAATGGATGAGAGAATCCTGATTATGAGGTCTGATAACCTTAGGAAGTTGACTGTATAACTTAGTGAAACGTAAATTAAATGCTTTGATCATCTCACCTTTGTCATAGACCAAATTATTATAACTTTTTAATAGGTCAACACTGTGGCATCATAGGCTTGGACACATGAGTGAGAAGGGGATGCAGATACTTCACAAAAGAAATTTGTTGCCAGATCTTAAACAAATTGATTTGGATTTTTGTGAGCATTGTGTTTATGGAAAACATAAGAGAGTCAGATTTCTCAGAGTCGGAAAAGAAAAGAAGAGTGAAAGGTTAGAGCTTGTGCATATAGATGTATGGGGACCAACTCAAGTATCATCTCTTGGTGGCTCTCGTTATTATGTTACTTTTATTGATGATGCAACTAGAAAAACTTGGGTTTATTAAATTCGACAAAAATCTGATGTTTTTGATACTTTTAAGAAATGGAAAGCTTTGGTTGAGAACGAGACAGGAAAAAGGTTGAAGTGTCTCAGATCAAACAATGGAGGTGAATATTGCAACAAGGAGTTTGATGGTTACTATTCATACCATGGGATTCGTAGAGAGAAGATAGTTCCATGAACACCACAAGAAAATGGTGTGTCAGAAAGGATGAATATGAAAATCATGGAGTGTGCAAGGAGTATGAGATTACATGCTGGTTTTCCCTTACAGTTCTAGGTAGATGTTGTAGATACTGCTGTTTACTTAATAAACATAGGACCTTCAAGCTCTTTGGATGGTGGAATTCCAGATGAGGCATGGACAAGTAAAAAGGTAATCTATTCTTTTTTTAAGACTTTCGGTTGTGAAGCATTTGTCCATATTGATAAAGAAAATATAACAAAGTTTGAGGAAAAATCCAAGAAGTCTACCTTTATTGGATACATTGTTAATGATTTTGGTTATCGCTTATGGGATTATGAAAATCACAAAATCATTAGGAGTAGAGATGTCATATTCAATGAGAAGGTCATGTACAAAGATCGGTTGTAGGGAAAGAAACAGGAAAAAGAAAAACCAAAATATACATTGCTTGATGAGATCGCTGAAAAATAAATTCCAAAGGTACCAAAAAATCAAAATGTACAACAACAGGAGCACCATATACCTTAAAATCTTGCAAGTGTTGTTAGAATATCTACCATGTTAAGTAGACCCCTTGAACGATACTCTCCTTCATTGTATTATTTATTGTTGACTGATTCTGGTGAACTAGAATGTTATGAAGAGGCAATGCAGGTAGACACTAAAAATAAGTGGGAACAAGGCATGAAAGAGGAAATTGATTCCCTGGCAAATAACAAGACTTGGGATTTTGTTCAGTTGCCTACAGGAAAAAGAGAATTGCAAAATAAATGGGTTTACAATTTGAAGGAAGAAGATGGAGGCAAAAAATAGTACAAGGCTAGACTTGTTGTAAAGGGGTTTGCACAAAAGAAAGGTATAGATTTTGATGAAAGATTTTCTCTTGTTGTTAAAATGACTTCAATTAGGACTATTTTAAGTCTTGTGGTAGTAGAGGATTTGAATCTTGAACAATTAGATGTAAAAATACCTTTTCTCCATGAGGATTTGGAGGAAGAGATTTATATGCATCAGCCACAGGGGTATGAGGTCAAAGGGAAGGAAAATTTGGCATGCAGGTTGAAGAAGAGCTTGTATGGCCTAAAGCAAGCTCCAAGGTAGTGGTATTTGAAGTTTGACAAGTTTATGATAAAGCAAGGTTATAGTAGATGTCATTCTGATCACTGTTTTTATTTTAAAAGGTGACGCCAACGCCCTCCTTCACAACCCGCAGGTCGGAAGGTCCACGTCAACTCACAGGATCTTTTCTTCCTTTCGGCCCAAAGAACTCCAAACGGTTCTTCTATTTCCTCTTGGGAAATCTGCACCCACATAAATCCTCGTGGGATCCCCCTTTTTACAATCGGGAGATCGGATTTCGTGACTTCGCGAATCCAATGGTCGGGTGTAGGTTTCTTGAATCCCCGAAACCCGACAACCAGTCAACGCTGACTTTCTCCTATCGGGGTTTTCCCTATCGCGATTTCGCCCCTCACGATATCAAACACTCTGCTTCTCCGGCTCTCGAATCCCGATATACCGAAACTCCGACTCACGCGCAAGTTTGACCTTTCAACGCCTTCACTCCATCAACATTTTGGAGTTTGCAATATCGCGAATCCTGATGCATATGTTTCAGGACTTCTCCCTGTGAAACCCCGAAATAGCGTGACACCTGTCCACTCATCGACTCCTGTGGCCCCACACTATTCTCATACCCGTTGGGATATCGTGTTTCACAATTTCGCGATTCTTGTTGCTATGTTTACAGAGTTCCAACCCATGAAACCTTGATATGAGATTCACGAGCAGATCCGACGGTCCTTGTGACTCAGATCTACGGTCCTGCCCCTCCTGAGCTTTGAACCTCTTGAGAATACTCTGTTGTATCTCTCTTGCACCTCCACAAGATCTAATGGCTCACAGAGATTCGTGAATTCTCCTCGGAGAATTTCGACCGTCCGTCCTTCCTTGGTGATTTCAGCGAATGACCAAGTGTTCCTCCGCGGAACTCATCCACCTGCAACGTAAACTTACGACTCCTGCTTAAATATTCAAGGCACAACTTCTCTGCACTTTCCTTCAACAAATTCGAAGGCTTTATCCTTCCTGAGCTTTCCCATGACTCTGCGTCCTTTAGAAAACACTTGCATGCACTCCTTGCGACAGATTTCCAAACACCTCAAGTGTTTGAATTCCTTCGAATCTGCGCACACTTGCAACATCAGTCCTTAAATATCTCACTCAGGTTCGCAACCATGAGACTTCTCTTGGCCTGCGCACTCCTTGCACGGCTTCTGTGCCCAACTGCACTTTTGAGAGAATGAGAACAAAAGCAACCCTATCTGAACCCTCTGTCAACGCACTCCTTGCAGACAATTCGACTGCACTCCTTGCAGGAATCCTTGCTCAGATAGAGAAACAATTGAAACTCATTCCTACTTCCTTTTAGACTTCAAACCCAACCATGAAATCATATACACAGCATATAAAGCAAATGTGTAACAGGAAGAAAACATTCATGAGCATATCATTCAGCATCAATACACAGAGAACAGACACAAAGCCATAACTTTGAATCAAACTCTTCTATTAATCCAAATATCTGTACATGGGTGTTCTTACACAGCTCTCTGCATGCTCTTGCTCCAATGCTTCATAATGTTACAATACACAATGAGGGTGTCTATATCCCGTTTCCCTCTTGCGCTCTAAAACTGTCTAATCTAGAATTAAATTCTATCTACATACATTAACTATTATAAATGCCTTCTACCTACTAAGGACAAGAGCTAAAGGCTCAAGGTCCGTTTACATTTTACAAGTGCGCCTCTTCTTAATGACTTCATTTAAGATTGCGCAACAACTTCAAGGTGTTTTCAAAATTTGTGCTGGTGCTTGTCCAGCCGTCTCTCGCCTCTACACTGGCTCGCTTGATGTGTTGGTGATGCTCCTGCATCAAAAGGCTAGAAAATGGAATCTTGCTATTGTATGTAGATGACATGCTTGTTGTAGGTTCTAATATGCAGGATATAAATGTACTCAAGAAGAAATTATCTAATTCATTTGTGATGAAGGATTTGGGTGCTGCAAAGAAAATCTTTGGTATGAGAATAACAAGAGATAGGAAAAATCACAAATTGACATTGTCTCAGGCTAAGTACATAGAGAAGGTGTTGGAGAGGTTTAAAATGCAGAATGCAAAACTAGTTAGTACACCTTTGGCCAACCATTTCAAATTAACCAAGGAAATGTGTCCCAGGACACAGGAGGAGATAGAATACATGTCCAGGGTCCCTTATTTATCAACAGTTTGCAGCTTGATGTATGCGATGGTTTGCACAAGACCAGATATGGCACATGCAGTGGGAGTTGTGAGTAGGTATATGAGCAATCCAGGTAAATAACATTGAGAGGCAGTAAAGTGGATTCTCAGGTATTTGAAAGGCACTTCTACTCATGCGTTATGTTTTGGAGGTTCATACACTATTCTATAGGGATATGTTGATTCAGATATGGCAGGTGATAAAGATAGCAGGAAGAGCACCATAGGGTATGTTTTTACTATAGGTGGAATAACAATAAGTTGAATTTCAAAACTGTAAAAGGTTGTTGCACTTTCAACAACATAGGCAGAGTATATTGTTGCTACAGAGTCTAGTAAAGAGATGATTTGGTTACAAAGGTTTATGGAGGAATTGGGAAAGAAGCACGAGAATATCAGGTTGTATTGTGACAACGAGAGTTACATTCATCTTGCAAAGAACTCAACCTTCCATTCGAAGACTAAGCATATACAACTCAGGTACCATTTCATACGATCCGTCTTGGAAGATGGACATTTGAAGTTGGAAAAGATACACAGTGGCCAGAATCCTGTAAACATGTTAACAAAGGGAGTAACTAGGGAGAAACTCAGTTCCTGCTCAGTTTCAGTTAGTCTTCAAGCATGAAGGTGAAGATGAAAATTTTTCCAGGTCCAAGAAGGATCATAGTCCAACAGATATAACAATGGTGGAGTTGTTGAGATCAATATCCAAGTGGGATATTTTTGGTTGTGGAGCCTGATTATCTTCCTGATTCAAAGGTTTTTGTTTTTAGCCATGTTTATACCCCATGAAGACTTTACACCCCAGAATATTTCCCCCGAAGGAAAAATTACCTTGTAAATGTATATTATAATTTCATAGTAAATATGGACTATTCATTATAAGGTCGCAGATCTGACGGTAGAAATTATGTTAGGGTTTTTTGCCCTAGAAGGAAATTCTCTTTTATGAGGGAATTATATTGCGGCTATGTATCATGGCGAATATTGTATTATGAGAGATGAGACTGTGAGAGAAAGAAGAGGAAGTTACAACGACTGTGCTGTAGGTTGTATCCCTTCATTTACTAGATAATAAAAAGGAAGGACCTGAAAATTTCTCTGGTGGACATAGCCCACACTGGGCGAACCATGTATATCTATGTCTCTATTGTATTGTGTATCTTCTATGTTTTATTTCTGCATTTTTTTTATTGTATTGCTTTGCGATCCCGTTTTTCTAACATCTACGTTATGATGGACATTATAAAAAGCAATTAAATGCTCATTAACAAATATTATTCCATTTCCTAAAAACTTGGGCAAATGATCTTTGAATTTAGAAAGAGGGGTAGTAGCTGGATTTAAATTTAAAGGTGAAGGCGCATGCCATGGGGTGGTATTGGCATCTTCTTCAAATTGAAACAAAACATATTTTCAAATTACTTTAGCTGGATTGGTTGTTGATTAGACTGGATTAATATTACTGTATAGACTTCCAATTATCTAAGAAGTTGAAGCTTGAGAGGTAGAACCCTGACTTGGACCTGAGGTTGAAGTGATTTTTATCGGTCTTGGTGAAAAAGTTTGTGAAAAACTAGTGACTTTTGTTTTCGAATTGGAAAGAGTTTGTTGAAGCTTCCTATGAATGTTTTCTAAAACTTATTTTCGTCTCCCAATTTCAGCCAAAGGGTCAAATTCATAATATTTATCTCTAGCTCTATGAGAAGATCGTAAATGGGTGGTCATAAAACAAGTCAAGGCTAGGAAGGATGATTACGAGATTGCCTTTCAAGGGATTCTCTTTTCTGACTGATTTCAATGTCACTAGTAATAACTACCTAAAAACGTTCAAGTTGTTCACGGGAAACAACAGTCTCTAAAATGAAGTCAAACAGACCTAAAGTTACACTCCTTTGATTGGTCAAATGAAATCTTACATTCGGTTGTTGTGGGGTAGGTAAATTCATTCAAATCAAAGAAAAGAAAAGAACAATGGAATTTAAGAAAATTATCTCTAGTATGGTCTCCAAAGAAATGTTGATGCAAGGAATAATGATGCTCCTTACAAATTTTTTTTATGAATCTCATCGGGCTAGGCAAGATATGCGAGAATCTCACCCTGATTTATTATCCCTTATAATTTCATACATACTTCAAGAAATATAATTCTTGGATCTAAACTCTTCTTTTTAATATTTAATTTTTATATTTTTAACCAAAAATTGCAACTGATAAATAAACAATGTGATACATAATGAATTGACAAAAGGTAAATACAAATAAAAGTGCCAAAATATGTAACATGGATAACAATATAAATCTGAAATAAGAGTATTCCAATAGTCCACAAAATGATAAAGAAATCAACAAAATCTTTTTTAATGACGAGTCTGGGTTACAATAGAAATTGTCCCTGCGAGGACCTGGACCAAAGATATCCTTGGAAGCCCAAGATGTAATCAAAATCATACAAGGGAAACTGATGTCAAAAAGAAAAAGACAAAACATGAGAGATTGATTTGAATCACTTCAAGAACATGTGCATCATTGTCAAACTCTACAAAATTCACATTAATTAGCACTAAGTAACATCACAACTTCTAATTATGAAATGATTTCAAATAAAATAAATGACCTTAAAGCACATCGGAGATCAATGCCATTTAGTATTTCCTTGCCACTTTCAAAACAACCATGTTTTCAATAATACAACTCAGTCCATAATAAACTCATAACACTACAAGGAGAACACCTTGTAGCGAAGGTTTCCAGTGTTACAAAATTTGGCAAAATTTCCAAAAACACCTTCACTACAACCTCCTCTATTAGTTATGGAGGTTTTAATAGATGTTCCATATAACTTAAAAAAATTGGGCGGGCGGAGGTTGTAGCGGATATATATTTTTTGTTTTCGGTGATTTTATTATCAAAACACATTACCCTTACATAAAACGCCCCGATGCATACCTAAACATAAAATGCACCGAAGTGACCTTACATAAAATGTCCTAGTACATAAATAAAACCAAAAATGCATCGGTGCACGATTACATAAATGCCCCAGTGCGTGCATAAAATGAAAAGGTAACGGTGCGCCATTACATAAAATACCCCAGTGCGTACATAAAATGAAAACGTGTCGGTTCACCATTACATAAATTCCCCGGTGTGTACATAAAACGAAAAATGCACCGATGTGTTTATAGTTATTATGCCCCCAATTCCCATTTTGTTGTATGAAGCATTAATGCGCTTTTATTTTATGTCCATCTTGGTGCTTGTATAATTTGTACGTGTTAGTGCCTGTATTACCCCGTGCACTGAAAGGTACTGAAATTTCGAATATTTGAGGTGACATGTCAGTGTCATTCTTGGTTCTGAAGCATGAGTGTTTTCATTACATATAAAAAGCCAATGCGTTTATTTTATTTAAAGCACCAATGTTGTTATTATATTTAGAGAACCAATGCGTATTTATCACATGCCCACCATAAAATTTGAAAATGATAAATATTATCACATGTTATATGCACTGGTGCTT
This sequence comes from Picea sitchensis, assembly GCA_010110895.2. Lineage (NCBI taxonomy): Eukaryota > Viridiplantae > Streptophyta > Pinopsida > Pinales > Pinaceae > Picea > Picea sitchensis. Next base: position 199,034 of record SNQJ01S0052898.1, on the reverse strand, counting down.
TGGTATAATTAATATGCATCGGTGTGTATAACCCCTTAAAAAGCACCGATTTCTATATTATTTCACGCACCATTTTGTGAGTTCATAAGAATGCACCGATATGTATATATTTTAATTAATTATTTTTTTACAAATGTTTTTTATAATAATATTGTTTTTTATATTTCTGTTATTGCATTATGATATAATGATTACATTAATGCCTTATCCAACGGATTACACCTTTGCTATCTTCAACAATGTAAATCATTCACATATTAATTAATTAGTTATTTGTAACAATGTAAATCATTCACATATTAATTAATAAGTTATTTGCAACAATATAAATCATTTATATATTAATTAACCAACTATGCAACATTTTACAACATTTGACAATGCAATAAAATAAGAAACCCATTTTATTATATATGAATACAAGACCCATGTTCATACAAAATGGGGCAATGTAAATGTCCACAATAATCAAAATGGAACCGATATGTAATTGTTACACTTATTGGTAACATGTCGTCATGCAATTGTGACATAATGTCCACTACATTAAGCAAAATCCCTGATTTTTACAGACCAATATTCCAAAACATATGACTTGTAGTAACATTCAATTGTATTGATTATCATTCATCACTTGAACTAGTGTCATTGCTCGAGCTATGTGAATCACTCATTTTTGATCAGTTGTAGGTGATATTGTACTTTGGTTATTTAAACATATGTTTTCTTTCTCAACTTGTTTTTGACGTTCCAACTGTTTATGTTCCATCTACAAACACAAAAATAAAGTATAGTAAGTAAATTTACATTTATAATATAGTAGAATATACATGGATTGCATAAATAAAAAAGTGTACCATAGCAACGAGTGATTCATAAGCCATACATAGGATTTCGAAGCTTTGCCTCACATTGTGTAAGAAAAGATCCTTTGTTGGCTCGTCTCCATACTTTGTTTCTTGCACGTTTAATACGCCATGACAAAACATAGTCGATATAATTACGTTGGAAACATAATCCGTTAGGGTTACGAAGTTGACGAAATATGAACAATCAAGTTCGTGTAACAATTATTGGAGTCCAAGAGACCCTTGGAAGACGAACCAAAGGGTCGTAATCATGTATATATGTTGTAACATATCATTAATGAAATCACTTCATGCCTATTCTAAATCGTGAGTCCAACAGTGGTATTAGAGCCTGTAGTTCTCAGGCCAATTGAGCTCTCCTCTTTATTCCCTATGCATGCAGAAATGCATCTGTCCTCTTATGCCAGCATGTGCCCCTATGTCATCCATCTATTTACAATTATCTAAGATAGTCTGTTGTCATGGTTTCCGTATTACTACCTTCCTTTAGAGTTTCTGACATGCTAACTCATGAATAACTGTCTTGAAACGACCAGTCTCTGGAAATCTGCTTGGGCGAGCGTTTATGTTCTGACACAACAATATTTTTGTCATCTGTGCGCAATGGGATCGCACCCTTTCCTTCCCATGATAGATCTGGCTTACAACCCTATCAACTCCATACTCAATTGTAGCTCAACATCACTTGCCCGACGATTCAAATAATCATCCATGCCCACAAGATATCCTCTCTACTAGTTTTGCTTTCTTTCTTCACGACATTCCTCCTTTGCGTGACAAGAAACGAATCACCTCCTTGGTGCATCTGCTTCATAAACCCTAGTCTATACTCCACGTCGGACGTAAACCCTAATATAACCTTGAGCGCTTAGGTCGTCCTCTGGTTAGTTCTCTCTCGCTAACTGCACCTCGTCGTCGACTTCTCAACCATTGGATTCGCCCATTGATATTGTTCTCCCTCCTTGTCCCCATACGGGCCTGTGGTGCCTCCATGAAGAAATCAATCGACCTATTGCATGGTATCTCAACTGGTATATCTACTACACTCTGAACTTATCATTGTAGGAGGAGTAGAAAAGTTGAGGCGGCTACCACATGCTTCACAAGCTATCAAATCCATATCAACATTAGCACCATTCGATCCATTCATTGCACATAGCACAACTCCACGTGCTAATGAACACTAAGCCTTGAACTATACCTATGGAGGGTGAATGCACAACTTGGCTACTTTGGTAAAATACGTCGTTGTGCCAGTAATCTCAAGCCTCACAAACATTCTTTGAAAGTTTCACCACATTTCCAGGGTTTATCAATATTTTCAAGACATCACAGTATGATTGAGATCACAAGCATTGGTACTCACCATTCCCATGCCATGGCTTTTCATTAGAAATTGCAGTCAATTTTGAAGGACAGTCGAGGTTGTGGGGTTCGAACATGGGACTTGACTTCACACCTGAGAAAGGGAGAGGTGTGACATGGTAAGAGGGGACATTGTATTATTTTGACATTGAATCTTTCCTCATTACTAAATTATAATATTTTCTTTGGACATTGGCGATGAGTTGTGGCAATGGAAGGTAGTATATGCACATGAAAATTATAGTGTAGTTTTGGATATATATGTAGATCAGGCTAGGTCACATATGGCTATTTTGCATGTCACAGAGATTTTGATTCACATTTTTGAGGTAAATGAGATAACTAGTTATCGCTCCATTCTCTGCATGCTATTAAGCGAAAACTAGTCATGTGTGCATTACAAAGGCATAAACAAGAATCTACAGAAATCATAGCCCAATATCGACAATACTAGGACTAAAAATTTGTTTTCAATTTCAATGTCAATTTAGAGAGATTTCTTACAAGATAACATCACATGAGTTCTTCATCTATGGGATGAAATTGAAATCCTCAAGAAAATGCTTGAGAAGAAGTGCCAAGGGGTCCTTACAACTCCAGAATCAAGGTAAGCTCACAAATATTTTTTTGTTGATTTTACTTTTGTTTCTTCTGTAAATGGGTGCATTTTTGGTAGAATCTGACACCCCTTATTTGTTGAGTCTGCATAGTTGAGTTTTCCTTGTAAAGTCTGGGTGGAGTTGCAAAAAACCTTGACATCTAGTATTGTCTTAAATATGGCTCAAGTTGGGGAACTGTTAGAGTTACTGAACACTCCAATCCTTTCTTCTATGGACAATACAATCACCATTGACAAAGAAACTATGGAGTCTGTAGTCCTTGTTCAAAACCCTCTTTTCAAAGACAAAGAAGATGATGAGGCTGATTCCGACCAACATCCAACACAACAACCACTTAGTCGGATAGCTCCAGAAGTTTAGCTTCCGCTTTCCAAGCGGATCATCAGACCTTGGGAAGAAATCAGACATAACAAGCACAAAACTAATATCATATATGAAAAGGAAGCCACCTTTGATAATCCTGATTATAACAAACCGATCCAGTTTTCGAGTGTTGGATTACTACAAGACAGTTCACATTCACTTTCTCCAATTGAAGAGCAGATTCTGATATGCCAACATTGTCAGTGAGTTGGCCACATGGAAGATCAGTGCTTCGATCTTCATCCTTGCGAGCATTGTGGAAAGCACAATCATCCTTTAGATAACTGTTTCAAAAGCAATACATCTACAAGAGTAAAGAACCACTATGGGTGGATGACTTCTTGGTGATAGTCATCAATAGTCAAGAAGATATGTTAGTCATACCGACGAATTCACTCTCGAGTATTGACGCATCTTTCACAGAAAGGATTTGCATCTTCTCACCTTGTCCTTGACATGGGGGAAAAAATTGACAATTTAAAGTCAGGCTTCAAGTTTTGAAGTCCCATCAATCGAGAAACAACAAGCGAGCATGATTGGTTTGTGGTTTTCCCTTAAACTACCACTTATTAGAAGACTTACAACTTCTGCTAGACAATGATTTGTGGTTTCCCTTAAACCATGACTTAGTAGAATACTTTCAACTTCTTCTACATCATAGTTTACGGTTATCTTTAAACCATCATTCGAGAGCACTTCCAATTAGCAGAAGACACCAACTTCTAGCTTCTAGCTAACTTAGAAAATGTTCCGGGAACCATTGAGCCTAGAGCAGGGTTCTAGAGTTTGTGGTCATCCTTAAACCACCATATTGGTTCGTGGTCTTCCTTAAACCACCATCATCATTCAATTTGTGGTCATCCAGAAACCACTGGATTCAAAGAGCACATTCATCCAATGGTAGTTGCACACTTCCAGATTTTTGTTGCCCACTTTCAGATATCAACTCTCACCTTGGACTCACATATAGCCCTTCGAACTAAGGGGGGGAATGTTGGAAACATATTTCGTTCGGGTTATGAAGTTGATGGAATATCAATAGTCAAGTTCATGTAACAATTATTAGAGTCCAAGAGACCCTTGGAAGACAAACCAAAGGGTCTTAATCATGTATATATGATGTATCATATCATTATTAAAAGTACTTCATGCCTATTCTAAATTGTAAGTCCCGTTATCGTGCAATTTGTACTTTTGATAGAAGGGAAAGGAAAATGAAGACAATTTGGTGTAACGAGAGACTATCCTATCACTGTCACCTCAATAGGATGTCTCTTTCTATTTAGGGTGGTAGGTACATGGGAGACGTCCTCGGTGACCTGGGGTTTTGAGAAGGCGAAGGATAAAGGCAAAAAAGGTTCCCTCTCACAAGTCACCACCAATCAGAAAGTCCGGTTAAACAACCAATAAAGAGATAATAAACCAGAAGTGTACCTGCCCGGAACAAAGAAACATAAAAACTATATTTGCAAGAGCACTTGCTGGTTAGTACTTCATATAACCAGAGACTTTCTCAATAAAATCAATTGACTAATATATTGATGAAGTAAACAAATATGTGTAGCAACAATAATTACAAGACAATACTTCACAATCAATGCCTTAGAAAAGCTTCAAAATGAGCAAGAATCATTAATCATCAACGTCATAACACCATCATTCATCAGAAGCAAATAAGGCTATGCATTAGTCAATCTTTTTCAATTACTTTGAGAAGCTTTAAATGATGCAAAATATGGCTGTATCTTACTTGAATAATAACAAGATATGAGGTTAGTAGATCGATCTAATCTAGGGTTAGAAGGTGTTAGTAGTTTGTTCAAAGATTTAGATGTTTGAAGGTTGTGATCAAAACACTCAGAGAGAGATCTTAGACTAGTGATTTCATAGGGAAAAATGGAGTCAACAAGTGGCTGCAAGAATTGAAGGAGAAAGATGATATTAATAGAGCCAAAGACAAGAGGAATTGATGGTTGAAGTGTTGGTAGACCAAGGCTTCAACCACCAAAACCAAGGAGAAAATGACTACCGAGGTGTAGGTAACCCTAGGCCTTAGTATATTTTCCTCCTTCTTTAACTCAATGATAAAGTAAAATTGGCTAGGATGAAGTAACAAATGCTTAAGGTGTTGCAATGGCAAGGCCCTAGCAATGGATTCAATAAAATGGCTCCTTGGTGTTGGCACAGGGGTAGACCCAGGGTTCAACGCTTCAACAACGCACCAACAAAACCCTAACTACTGACCCTTTCGGCAACACCTGCGAAGAAGATGAATTCTCACCCAAGGTAAAGGCAGGGGGTTGCAAGACTCAAGTGTCTACAACCTAGCTAGGACACAGATTTGTGATCACAATACTTAATAGAGCACTTGGAAATTAAAATTCATTAGTCTTTAACCCTTATTCACATCGCAGGTAAAACCCCAATTACAGAACAACGCAGTATTCAACAAGATCTAACACATCCAAGCACTTAGCACGTAGAAATAGATCAGATTTAGCATTCATTCATATCACTAAGCATTAAGCTACTATATCAGATGCATCTACATACATAAAGATTACAACACTAAGCATAAATCACATCAATCACACGGAGCAATCATAACACAGTATATACTTGGTTCACCCCCAATGTGGGGCTATGTCCACCAACTGCTTGTCTTCTTTATTATCTTCTTTCAATCTTCTTACATGCACATAGCCCTAAATCCAACTCCGCATAGGACATGATATATAAACGCACCTCGCCAGATCCTCCTTCCCTGAGTTAGGTCACAACACAAAGCCTCTTACAACCACTTCCACTTAGCTCTGCAAGTCTTAACACACAGTATGCATAAAGCCTCTAGATCTGCACTAAGATGATTCTACTAGGTCTAATGTGTGTACTTCTTACATCACCTAGATATCTATTTATACATTACAAAAAGGCCTAAACATGGGTAAGACCCATGGGCCGACATCCCATCACTATTACATAAACCCTTAACCCAAAAAGCCCGAAAAAAGGGGGTGAGATCCCGCGATATCCGCTTCGCCTGGGTGCTCCGTCTTCGACCAGCCTGTCGAAGTCCCAAAAATGGTCAAACATGACCAAGGTTCTCCAAAACTTGGTCGAGGGCCAACAAGCCCCCAACACTCACTTGTGACTCATCTTGAGTCACTCTGATTTGGGCAAATCTGCTTCGAAGTCCTCGATCTTGGCTTGAGTTGCCTCGACCTGCTGTTTTGCCAAAGCCTCATGCTCGACGAACTCTTGAATGACCTTCTCGGTGACAGGTCCTGCCAAGCGTTGTTCCACTGAGGTTACCACTTGTTCCAGATGTGCACCTTGTCCCTCAATCTCCTCAAAAAGCATACAAGCTTCATCCTATACTGGCTGGAGCCTCTGGGTCACTTCCATGACTTTATTCTGGATGGCATGGACCTGCTGCTGAACTGCGCGCTATTCTTGTGACCTTTTCATTTTATCAACTGCTGAAAGCGATTTCAGCGGCGCTTGCACTATCGATGCTTGTTGCTTTTCCTCTTGGAGATGTGAATCTAATTTCCTTAGTTCTGGGTCCTATGCAAGGCGCTCGTAGGTATGCACACTTCGACTGCTTAATTTCTTGCATTCTAAGGCCAATGCCTTGATTCTTTTGACTACACTCCGATTAGTTTCTTTTGTCTGATCTCGCACTTCCTGCGAAGTGCTCGACATTACTTGCAATTCCAGTTTTGCTACTCGTGCTTGGAGCTGCTAAATGGCTTCAGTGAGCTTCCCCACTTGGCTCTCAACTATTTCCTCTTCTATCTGTGCTAGGCCCAACACAGAGTGAAGTGCTCTAGTGACTGCTTCTTTAACTCCAATCTGCTCTACGAGCAACTATTCTTTTTCCTTCTGGATCTATGCTCTATCCTCTGCAAACTTCTCCTGGAGGTCATCTTTTTCTTGCTGCACAACCCTACGTTGCTCTAAGGATTCCTCCCTTGCTTTCTTTAATGCCTCTGTGGCCTGCTCCTTTTCCTCATGGACCCGATGAAGGCGAGCCTTTGTCGAATCTGCTATTCTGTGTAGCTGGGCAGGCTCATATCCTACTTCTATGTCCCCTGCTGACAACGATGCAGTAGACACTGCGCGGCTCGAAGAAAGAGCCTTTTGTACCCCTTTGACCTGCGCCTCGATCCTGCCAAACATTTTCTCCTGTTTGGCTTCGCTTCGCTGCAAAATGTCCTCTGAGGTATTTGATAGAACGACGATGATGAGGTAAATATCATCCACCATGAGCACAGTCTGTAATGGAAGTTTATTGGTTTTTGACTTCTTGCGCGATGAAGGTTTCTTCGGGGAACCCTTTCTTTTCTTGGATGTCTCGGTCTCTGGAATGGGATCTTTAGGCGGTGTTACTTCTCCTTGTTCCTGCTTGTCTTCTTCCCCTTCGTCTTTATCTAATTCGTCACCTCCTCCTCCCTCAAGTGAATCTGGTGTAGTTTCGTTTGATGCACTGTTCAGTTCTTGTACCTCTTCCTTATTTTTCTTCTTGTTGATGCTGGGTGCATCATATTCTTCTCGAGTGACTACAAGACTTCCGATGAGGTCGGGGTCAGAGAGTTCTGTTTGTTCAACTAGTACCAGGAATTCTGCTGGCCATTCCTTGGTTATTTCCTCCATATAGTCCTCGAATAGTTTGTAATAGGACTGGAGCTCTTCCTTATGTTCGTCCCCGCGCGCAGTGATGTAAATGAAATGTCTATCTGCACATAACTTTTCATTGGCCTGAACCTATGAAGTGTATTCAACGTCATGCAAGGGAGGGATTCAATGGCCCTCTTCAGCTGGAAGTAGTAGGTGTGGAACACCGCATTGGACTGCCATTGCTTCGCCATGTCGCTCGAATACCAGAGGGTAGTGAACTTCGTAGCCAGTGGTTCAGACAACTCGATATCAGGGAAGGTCGCTCCTTCCGACATCTCCCAAGTGATGAAGGCAATGAGAATCAACAACCAGCTAAAGTGAAACTCGTAGCCCTGGTCTTGCACTTCGCGACAATATTGCTCCAACTGGTTGATGAGGTAGATCACCCAGTTAATTTGCATTCCTTTAATGCATTTTCCTACGAGGTCGACGACAAACCCCATGACCTACGTTGGTTTGTTCTTCCTGATGATCTTGCCTACTATCAGCTGGAAAGCTAGGTGCACTGCGCCATTCTGGATGGAGGCTACCTTGTAGCCCCGCTTCCCTTTCTCTAAATCACCGTAGGTATCCTTTATTCGCTGCGTCAGGGCATGATATGTATCTTTTCCTGGGTAAAAATCTCGAGGATCTGGTCCTTGCGTGCTCAATCTAGTGATCTGGTGGATTAGCGTTGGATCTACTATGATGCGCCTATCCCACGATAGGTAACTGCCATGGTAGCATGACAAGAGGAGTTTAGCGCATGTGTTAACCTCCTGATGTCTACTGAAGTGTGGTATCTTCATCACATTGAGGATCTTTGATATTGTGATGTCCATGGTCCACGATTGGGGGATTATCTTCGACTTCTTCCCTGTTGTCTTGGTCAAAGACATGTGTGGTGAGAGCATTCCATAGTTCTTGCAATCTCCCAAGTTGAAATCACTTATCTTTAACATTAGAATCTGTCCTAATTGGGGTCCAACTGCACGTATCCCCTTCGGGAGGTAGGCAATGATCAATGTATAGTCAAATTCCCTCGGGACACTGTCATGACTAACTGTGCCAACCAGAGGCAGGATATAGTCGGGCAATACTGATGGGATGAACTTCGCATTTACCAATTCATCGCGATGCTTGCTTCATTTTTTTGTCGTAGTTCGGGATGGCCCAGATCGACGTCCAGTCGATGGGGATGCTTGCACTCCTCTTGTTGACGAGGCCTGTACTCCTGTGGACAGGACCTTCTTAGCCATGAGGTCTATTAGAATCTCTTCAACGGATTTCTCTACTGCGCTAAGGTCACCCAACATACACGCTCGAGATCAGATATCTCAGGTCAGTGGACAATTGCTCAAGGTAAGAAAAATGGGTGGCGAGGTCTCAATAAGCACTGCGCGAAAGAAATTAGTTCTCTCTGGGCTCGGATAATCTCAATTTGCATAAGTGTCCCCAGTAAGACATTCGATGGGTTAAATAGCTAACATCGTAATAGAATCCTCCAACGGGCAGGAATGCCTCAATCAATACAATTCTAGCCATTATGACGCGGTCCCAATGGTCCGATGGCGAATGTTCGTGTAATAACTGCATTTCTATCTGTTCTGGAGCGTCGTTCTTACGATCAAGATGCCTCCAATGGTCATATTGCTTCGTCGTGGCGAAGTGCCAGTTTGTGTTGTTCTGCTATTCTGGTGAGGTTGAAGTTCTGCAAACCTTCCTTCTGTGAAGTCCTCTCTGGAACCTCTTGCAATTTTTCTAGCTTTGATTTCTTCTTACTGAGCTTTCTTGCTTTTCTTTCTTGTGATCTATGTCTCTAGATTCCACTTTCCATTCTTGTTTTTATTTTCTCTTAGTATAGTAACTTCACACTGTTGAGGGTCTTTCACATGGTTCGAGGGTAATACTTCCTCTCTTACTATTTCTGGAGTAGGTGCTCTACTCTCCTGCATGGACAGGTTATTTAAGCCTTCTTGCGTTCTTTCGACTTCGAAAGCCAGGTCTCTAGCCCTTAGTTGCTTCAACTTGTCCTCCTGTTCTTCTATTAAGCACGTTGTTCTCCTAGCCATGAAATCCCTTAATTCCTGCTTTTTCTGTTCTATAGCTTCCTCTTCTTCTTTCCTTCAGATATGATCTTTCTCAACCCAAGGTCTTCCTAACAAAAGTCCAAATGGGGCACTATTCTCAACAAACTTAATGACCTCAAATTCTTCTTCTCTCGATGGTCCATGGGTAACCATAGGTACATGGGTAAGTCTTTGATGAGGGGATCAAATTTTGCTCAATTTTCAAAGTGCTTGGAATGCGACGAAAACAGTGCCATTGCGTTCATCTCTTCTTCCTGATTCCGGCGGTATATTTACTTTCGCAAACGGAGTCCGTATGGAGCAGATATCGCGATCTGTCCACCAAGCCAAACATGCAAAAATTTGGGATGCTGACTGTACATGTCTGTACAGTCCGTACGGTGACGTGGCAGGACCATACGACCGTACAGTGATGACATGGAAATTGTTGGTTGGATGGTTGCTGGCGAATCAAGTGTTGACACGTGTCTCGTTGGCAGCGAATGGTATGAGGACACGTGGCCCAATGCTTGGGCGCCACGTGTCCCTCGTTCGTTGGCTTATAATGGCTATGTAAAATTAATGGAGGCCACGGGGTTCGACCCCCAGACCTCCCACAACATATGACTTTACAATTTCCGCTAACCATTATGCCGACCCATGTTCCTTGTTTCATATTCCAACACACATATATTTGAATTAATGTGTTGTTTAAAATGGAAAGGGGGACGGGTCGGGGCTAAGCCCCGACCCGCGGTCTCATCGTATACATATGACCCACATATATTTTAAAACCCGACCATTGGCGCGCGCATTATAATGTATTACATTGCAATGCATATATATATGTTTCCATTGTATTTAAAACATGCGCGCGGGAATGTTTTAACCTTTGGTTAAGTGCATGTATGGTTTGACCGGTGGGTTAACCACCCAAGAGTTATAACGGTTAAACTACTTTTGCGCCTAGCCTATGGTTCCATGCGCCATGTGCCCAGATGCCTAGGCGGTTAGGGGCTGGCGCACCCTTAACCGTCCTACGGTTTGTACCGGTGCGCGGTTATGCACGGGACTGAGTTTTTATGCTTAAAAGAGCGTGTGAGCCAGGTTTGCTAGAAGGGGAAGTACAATTTGTAGAACCAGAGACAACAGGTTGGAGAAGGAAGCTTCAAGGAGGCATATCTTTCTCATTTTTCGACCGTTTCAGGTGCCGAAAGAGCCCAGACAGGGGTTTTGGGACGCTGGGAAGCCATTGGAGCAGTCGGTTTGTCATTTTGAGCATTGTAAGGCATGTTTTTTTAGCACTTTGAGCAATTTAATAATAGTGATCCATTGGAAGCTGGACCAGGAGATGTAGCCCAGAGAGGGGTGAAATACTTTATCAAGTTGTTGTGTTTATGTGCTGATGTTCAATGTTTTATGTTGCTGTCTATGTGTATTTTGCATAAGTAATCCTTAATTATGTGTTGCAAATTGATCCGGTTGCTTTAAAGACATAACATTTTACTTGCAATAATTATTCAAGTTTTTCAAGTCTTCTTCATTTTTAGATCAAGTTGGTATCAGAGCACTGGTTTTGAAGACTTGATTGTTTGCAAGTTTTGTTTTTGATGCTCACAAGGTTGAAACTCACACG
>SNQJ01S0052898.1:176389-187403 GCA_010110895.2 Picea sitchensis | reverse complement strand
GTTGGAGAAGGAAGCTTCAAGGAGGCATATCTTTCTCATTTTTCGACCGTTTCAGGTGCCGAAAGAGCCCAGACAGGGGTTTTGGGACGCTGGGAAGCCATTGGAGCAGTCGGTTTGTCATTTTGAGCATTGTAAGGCATGTTGTTTTAGCACTTTGAGCAATTTAATAATAGTGATCCATTGGAAGCTGGACCAGGAGATGTAGCCCGGAGAGGGGTGAACTCCTTTATCAAGTTGCTGTGTTTATGTGCTGATGTTCAATGTTTTATGCTGCTGTCTATGTGTATTTTGCATAAGTAATCCTCAATTATGTATTGCAAATTGATCTGGTTGCTTTAAACACATAACATTTTACTTGCAATAATTATTCAAGTTTTTCAAGTCTTCTTCATTTTTAGATCAGTCTTCCACATAGGGTTATCATCTTTCCTTTAAACAATCCTATTCCTCCCAATGACGGAACCATAACAGGCATTCCTAAGATTTCCCAAGTACTTTCTGTCATAATGTTCACCTGTGTTTCTGCATCTAATACACAGTCTATGTCGAAGTCTCCTATTCTTGTTTCTATGCACTCTTTTTCTTTTAAGATCTCTGATAAACTAGTGTCTCTATGATCATTAAGCAGCTGATTTAGTAGCATCAACTGCTACAGAAGCTCGATGTCATTATGTAAATAGAAAATGGCTATGAGTGCTACAGATGGTTTGACGAGAGGAATGAGAGTGATTGACATGGGAGCTCCTCTGAGTGTTCCAGTTGGTGGAGCTACTCTCAAGATTGGTTTGTAACCAAAAGTTTTGAAAACATAATTGGAAACAAAGGCACGTTAGAGGGCACCCACCTCACCTTCTTAGAGTCGTTCTATCTTATCACTTCACCTCAATTCTTTTTATGGGAGGGATCTTCTTTCGAACCTGGGTGCCACCCGCTACTTGCTTTCTTGCCGCCCTTGCTGTTGGGCAGTCGGCCCGACCCTACACCTGTGCTATAAAGCATGATTATGCACTGCTATCTATGCTCCAACTTTTTTCTTTATCTGTGGCTCTTTACTATGAATGTTTCTTTCATCTGCAATAATATAGCCTCTGATTATTTCTGATTCTTTAGCATATTCTTAGTCTCTCGACATTCCTCATGGTTTTCTTATCTCATGTTCATCTTCTCAACTTTAGCAATCATTATAGGGAAATCCAAAACTTCATTTCCAGTAGCTTTACAACAAAGTTAAATAGGACTTCTACTAGGGAATTCCTTAGCAAGATGTCCTAGTCTTCTGCAACTATAACAAAGAGTCAATCCTCTCTTTCTTTTAAATGATCCCCAACCTTTCCTGTACTGTGCACTGGGATCAAAGTGATGGACTTGCAAAAAATTCTTTCTAGGATCCTACAACCACTTGTTAGTCCAAAAATTATTTCTATGCATAGGAATAACATATATTTCACTATTTGTATCAGATCTATTCATATCATATCTTCTTTCTTCTAGCTATGCCCTATTTTTTAGACTAGGAAAAAATCTATCAAACATTCCTAGATCCATTCTCCTGAAACAAAAATTTCCACTTATCTTACCTTTATCAGAGCACAAAGCTTTAAGATCTTACCTCTTTTCTTCAAATCAAACTTCTTTTGTTAGCACAGAGCTTCTTAAGTCAAGTAGAGTACTACACATTAAAGCAACATATCTACGCACATATCTTTCTCTTTTCTTTAGTTCCCAACAATCACAGTTTCAGGTCCTTGCAACAGAACCATTTGTTCGCACATGGGCGGCATACTCAGTGTTCAACGCTTCAAAAACACACCAACAAAACCCTAACTACCAGCCCTTTTGGCAACACCTGCGAAGTAGATGAAGTCTCACCCGAGGTAGAGGCAGGAGGGGTTGCAGGACTCAAGTGTCTACAACCTAGCTGGGACACAGAGCCGTGGTCACAATACTTAACAGAGCCCTTAGCGGTTAACATTCATTAGTGTTTAACCCTTATTCACATCGCAGGTAAAACCCTAATTACAAAACATCGCAGTATTCAACAAGATCCAACACATCCAAGCACTTAACACATAGAAATAGATCAGATCTAGCATTCATTTATATCACTAAGCAATAAGCTACTATATTAGATGCATATACATACACAAAGATTACAACACTAAGAATAAATCACATCAATCACACAGAGCAATCATAACACACGATATACATGGTTCACCCCCAGCGTTGGGCTACATCCACCAACTCTTCGTCTTCTTTATTATGTTCTTTTAATCTTCTTACATGCACAGAGCCCCAAAGAAAACTCCGCATAGGATATATGATCTATCTGGACCTCGCCAGATCCTCCTTCCCTGAATTAGGTCAGAACACAAAGCCTCTTACAGTCACTTGCACTTAGCTCTGCAAGTCTTAACACACAGTATGCACAAATTTTATAGATCCGCACTGAGCTGATTCTACTAGGTCTAATGTGTGTAATTCTTACATCGCCTAGATATCCATTTATACATTACAAAAGGCCTAAACATGGGTAAGACCCATGGGCCGACATCCCATACCCGTTACATAAACCCTAAACCCAAAAATCCCACAAAAAGGGGGTGAGATCCCACAATCTCCGCTTTGCCTGGGCGCTCTATCTTCGACCAGCTTGTCGAAGTCCCAAAAATGGTGAAACATGACCAAGGTTCTCCAAAAATTGGTCGAGGGCCAACACTTGGCATAATCTAGTAGGTGGATAGCAAATTAGAACAAGGACAATAACATGTGCTTGATACGTAGGGTTTAGGCTAGAAAATTTATAAGTATTAACAAAATGCAAAGTAAAACACCATAACCATTCAATTAAGAGAATAATTGCAGAATTTTACTCACAGTCACCAAGCATCATCAAGAAAACCCTAGTTGTAGACTTTCCACCAAGAAAAATGCCAAAATCACCAAAAAGAAGCCTCCTTCAACAAGTGCACACTAAATTTCAGTCCAAAAACCCTAATAAGGGTCGCAAATTTCAGACTACACACAAGTGTGAGTGAAAGATCATGATAAAATGAGAGTTTAGACTCTCTATTTATACAATACCATTGACCTTTAATTTAACTTTAGGTCAAAAAAGGTCGACATGGCCAGTTTACATCAAAATATTGTTTTACATTAAATGTCACAATTAAAACCCTAAATCAAGCATAAATGATGACGTCATGCCCTTTTAGAGTGACGTTAGGCCATTTTAGGGCAACGTTGGTCTCCTGGGGTAAAACGTTAGGCCTTCTTGGGCCTCAAGAACCTGCCACAGGTTCCACTTGGCACACAATTGCCTCCCAAAACCTCCAAAAGCACTGTATGATGTCATGGGTGTCCTGGGTGACGTCACGGGCCTTCCAAGGCCTATGTCCTAGTGGAAAGGACACAAACCCCTGGGTACCGGTCTGCCAAGCTGCCTCTGGTGGAAGATCCTCCTCTTTCTCCGGTGCAATCCTCTGATTTGTCTTTCCCCCTGTTAGGGTCTCAACGTCCATTTGGTGGGCTTTTAGCCCCATGGAGGTCTGAACTAATCATCTCCCCATGTGTACTTGTCCATAAGGGTACCTATCCATCGGGTATGGTCCTGTAACATCAACATATACACCCTCCATGGGCTCATAAGTCATAGGGATCGTAGCAATGTCAATCACATCTAATCATCAAGTTATTAAACATGTGCATAAAACCCCATTTACTTGGATAAGTTCTCAAAGACATTATACTAATCTACAAGCCAAGTTTGGAGGAAACTCTACGACGTCCTATTGGGCTAATGCTCACTAGATGTGGGATGTTTCTAGGAGAAATCAAATCTAATCCATGTGAGTGGATGAGGTGGTAAGGGATGTCTGGGCAAGGGGTGCAGTGATAACAGGGAAATGTATGGCTTACCTGTGGGTGCCTCTGTAGAGGGTGAGCTGCACCTGTCATGGATGACAATGTTTCCAAGCCCATTCATGCCCTTTGTCTTTATTCTTATTGCTTTTCCTTTCAAGAAGCTAGTTAGGGGACACTGCGCTGGCGTGGTGACCAATGGTGGCAATGTTACCCACAAGCATTTCACGGAAATAAGAAGGTTGTCTCGTGATGAGACCCCGATTCTCTTGGCTATGCCACCAAGAGCCACTACCCTGGCATGGAGACGAACTGCTGGTAGTGTCATACCGCTACATGCCCATGGACCTAATAGGCTGGCTCATGATGAGACCTACTATCCTCTAACAAAGTCTTGTTTTATTATTTTTATGGGTCCCTCTGTTTATTGCTGAGAATCTTTTTATTGCTTTCTCAGGGATATTTGGGCAAAGCATCTCAAGGTTTTCCTTCTTTGTATCTTGTCTTTTACCAGCTAATTGTACCCACTGGGCCTTTACCCCTTCTTCCCACAAGATAAGGTACAACCCTTAATTATTTGGCCAACCCAATGCCCAGACCAGTGTAATGGGATGGGTGAGTGGGAAAGAGATGAAAAGTGGTAAGTATGATGGGAGTGAACGATGGCCTTTCATGAATCCCCCTAGTGGAAACTCAAACCCTATGGGTACTATCTTACTAGGGAATCCTGCCATTTCCCTCAGATATGGTCAAGTGAAGAGGTATAAAATCAAGCACCTGTTAGAAGCAAAAATAATATAATGCACATATTCAAAGGTTTTGAGGATTAGAGTGACACATACCATGATACCCAGACTCATTACCTCATGGAGCAAGATCCATTTCTTCTATAGGACCAAGTTGAGGTGATGGATGCTACTGCTACTGAAAAAGTGGAGGCGCTGAAGAATGAAAAGATCGGCCCTCCATGGCCATTCTCAAGTCGATCTGGCTCTCGGTACTCCATGTCTAGGACCTGTGGGCCTCGAGACATAATATCCTTAGTTATCTCTAAACTGGGGTATATCATCTGGCTCCAACTTGGGGACATGTGCTCACTGTAGAGTGCATGAGAACATCAACATCTCTAGAATAACCTGTTACCCGCCTGATCTCAACATAAGATTGTTAGCAATCATTTGGGGTGGTGATATCACCCCCGACTCATATATCACAAAAAACGAAAACAACCATATGTACAAATGCGAATACAAACTACTCTAGCATGATATGCAAATGGTATATACAATGAATGCAAATGCCTACTTACCTGTACTTACCTGTCATGCTGCTGGCGGGCAATAACACTTGATGTGCAAAGCGTTTACTGGTAACTTCAGAGCTTCTCCCTCCATGTCCATAGATTGAAAGAGTTTGTCCCTGCATGACTCATGATCTTGTAAGGACCATTCCATAGGCTATCCAACTTCTTGTGCATACCAGTTTTTCCCCTTCTCTTATCCCATAACAACACAAGATCTCCCTCAGTGAAATCTCTTTCTTTCACCTTGTAATCGAAGGTGTTTTTGATCTTCTCCTAGTTTCTTCCCATTTGAATTAGGGCATTTCTTCTAGACTCATCCAACTCTATCAACTGGTTAATTCTCCCTTGGATTGCTTCTCCATATGTAGCATACTGTTGAGCAAAACAGAGGATGGGGATTTGGAGGTTCACAGGAAGTTTCGCTTTTAATCCATATACCATCTCAAAATGGGTTCTTCCTGTCGAGGTCTTTGTTGTTATTCGATATACCCACAAGGCACATTTAATTTTGCTATCCCAAGACCTCTTGTTTTCCCCCACGACTTTCTTGATAATATTCATAAGATTCTTGTTGCTAGATTATGCTAATCCGTTTCCCTCTGGATAGTAGTTGGAGGAATGAGATAGGACAATGCCATACTTGAAACAAAATTCTTCTAGTGCATGGGAGTTGAATGCCTTGGCATCGTTTGTGGTAATCTTGGATGGGACACCAAACCTAGTTATGATTCGTTCCTTCAAACATTTCATGACTACTTCCTCAGTGGCCTTCTTTGTAGGGATAGACTCTACCCACCTAGTAAAATAATCCATGGCTGTTAGGATTCACCGGTAGCCATTACTCGAATTATCCTTAAATTCTCCAATGAAATCCAAACTCTATTGTTGAATAGGAGCTTCTACCACTACGGGTTTTAGAGGTCGTGCTGGGAGTTTTGGTTTACCAGAGAAGTATTGGCAAGGCTGGCAAGATCAAACACATCGGTGAGTATCATAAAACAATGTTGGCCAATAATACCCAGCCCTCAGGATCTTCTGGGTAGTAGTGTGAGCTGTGAAATGTCAACCACAAAGTACATAGTGTAATTCCTTCAACAACTTCTCAACTTCTTATTGGTTGACACATCTAAGGAGAACTCCATCGGGATCTTTCCAACCAAGTCCATTTTCAGTTAGACAATATTTCATAGCCTTAAGTTTCAAAGCCCTTCTTTTGTAGTCCACTAGGTGATCGAGGCATGATAAATTCTTAAGGTAGTGGATGATATCGGAATACCACTCATCATGTTCTAATTCACTGACCACCACATTTATCTGTTCACTTTCTCCCATTTGTATGGCCTCTTGGTTGCTCTTGGTCAACATCTGGGCCAAACCTTGTCCCTTTATAATCTTGGTGGGTTTTATATTCAAGTCATACTCTTGGATTTTGGAGACCCACTTGCCCCTAGTACCCATACAATCTTGTTGTGATAAAACATCCTTTACTGGTGGGTAAGGGACATAAGCTTTGATTTTTTTGTAACCCACGTAGTTTGTAAAGTGCTTGAAGGATTTCACTAAGGCATATGCTTGCTTCTCAGTAATGGAATAATTCAACTCTGAATGTCTAAGGACTTTACTCATGAAGTCCACAGGGTGTTCATAATCGTCATCGTCCTTTTGTAGTAAGACACCTACAATGGTATCCTAGGAGGCAAATGAGAATATTATGAAATCTCGTGAATAATGTGGGCTGATCAAGACTGGGGCTTGGGAGATAACATTTTTTATGTCTTCAAAATATTTGATTGCTTTATCATCCCATTTAAAGACAACGCCCTTCTTTAGTAAATAACTCATGGGTTTTATCCTTTCGACAAAGTTTGGGACAAATCTTCGAATGAAATTTATCTTTCTGAAAAAGGATTGTAAGGACTTCTTGTTGCATGGAGGGAAGAAATCTTTTATCGACTAGACCCTTTCAGGGTCTGTCGAGATTCCTCCTTCCAAAGGTAAAAATTTTCCCTTCATCTATCCTGAAGAAATATTTCTTAGGATTCAAGGAGATACCATACTTCCTACATCGTTCAAAAACAATTATGAGGTGTGAAATGTGGTCTTTCCTCTCCTTAGATACAATTGTGAGATCATCTTGGTAAATCTCTATGATTTTCTGAATGAGATCCCTAAAGGCAAAATCCATTGCTCTTTGGAAGGTAACACCGACGTTCATAAGACCAAATGACATTCGTAAATACATAAATGTTCCCCATGGTGTGGTAAATGCCGTTTTAAGTTGGTCTTCTCTTTTAAGCAAGAATTGGTTGTACCCAAAGAATCCATCCAACATGGACATCATCCCTTCCCTTGTAACCCTTTGTAATAAATGTTCCATATTTGGGAGGGGATAGTTGTCCTTCAAGGATAATTGGTGAAGGTTTCGTAAATCAACACACAAACGTATATCACCATTTTTCTTCCGGACAACTACCAAATTTGACATCCATGATGAGTACCTGATGGGATTTATAATGCCAATATCAACCATCTTTTGGAGTTCCTTTTGTATTTGGCTTGCCGATTTTGGATTGATGTGTCTTAGTTTTTGTTGGAAAGGTTTGGCTCCTTCTGTCGAAGGTATAGCATGTTGGATGACATCACCCCTATAGGCCTTTAATTCATCATAATTACAAGTGAAGGTATCTTTGAATTCTCTTATGAGGTCTAGAGTTTCCATCCTTCCTTTCTCAGTGGTTCCTTTCCCTATTTTGACCATCCTTGGATCCATTTCCGTACTGATGTTGAATTCTAGGGCTTCATCTATTTGTTTGTTGGGTTTTTTCCTTTTGAAAACATCGTGTTTGTCGAAGAAGTTTTCTAAAGGGACACATCCTTTAGGCAAGGTGTTATTTTGAAGGTTCACCACATTGAAGTCCACAGAATCAGCGAGGAAGTTTATTTGTGAATCGGTGAATTCTTTGCTATTTTCCATGAACCTAATGATCTGGTCATAATATTTAAATACTTTCCATTCTTTCAAATTATCAAGGATAGAAAGTCTAAACAAGACTTCCATTTTGCATAGGTCTCGGAGTGGACCATAACAAGGTTCCAAGGTAGAAGCAGAAACAACCAAGGCATCTTCCACATGGTTTTCTTCTCGGGGAACAAATTTGATTGTCACCATCTCAAAATATTTTGAAATGGATCACGCAAGGTCATGATACCTCTTCAACTTTTCATTTTTGGTAGCAAAGTCTAGTAACACTTGTGATACTATGAGGTCTGAGTCCTCTATTACCCTTAAGTGTGTGACACCCTTATCAATTGCCAAGTTGAGACCTAGGATCAAAGCTTCATATTCAACAATGTTGTTCGTACAATGATACTCAAGTCTATAGGAGTAATAGAAGGTTTCATGGGAAGGAGCTGTCAAGACAATCCCGACCCCTAACCCAAAACTTGAATGAGATCCATAAAATTCTAAAGTCCATAATCCCTTGGGTGTTTCGGTAGTATCACCTCCAGAACTTGCTTCTTGGATGAACCAATTATCGATTCCATTGTTAATACATAGGAGCTGATCATCTGGTTTGCCAAGGGTTTCAATTAGGGATCCTACAATGGGTTCTCTGTGCAGGGTGAAGAATCCTCCTTCAGGGTGAGGTATGACCACTTTGGATCCTTGGTTTTGGAAACTTCCAACCAAGTGTTGTACAATGTCCTTGCGGAATATGATACCCCAATTGCTCAAAGCATCTATTACCAACACATCTATAGTAAAAGGAGCTCTAGGGCAAGAGTCAAAGGCAACATTTAGATTTCTGATAATCCCTTTTGCAAAGTCTCCCTGTGTGTTTGGTTGTGATAGGCTCAGGCCCAACTGATGCATGACCTTCTCAATCATGATGTTGGTTGTAGAGTTTGGGTCAAAGACATAATTATGGAGGAGGGAGTCATTGACTTGGAGAGTAACATAAAAAGGTGTAAACTCCCCATACCTTGGCCCAATGATTTCTACCTGGTGGACAAAAGGAGAAACTTCTTCAAGAAGGTCATATTTGTAAATTTGTGGTAGGGAAACTTCAATCTCTTCATCCTTGTGTGTTGCAAAGATGTTTTGAATGGGTTCAACTTTCTCAGGGGGTTCTTTTCCTTGAGAGAATAAGGAAACATGTTGTATGTTGGTGGAACGTGTGCTCCACTTCCTAGGGAGAGCACTGAATTCCACTTCAAGGATCTCAGGAAGGTTAGGTTCAGTTTATACAATGCCTTTATTATTTGATTCCCAGGGGTCGTTGTTGTACAAAAGGTTAATCTGATGGATGGAGTCCTCGAACTTAAGGTTTTCCTCAATATGACAAGCAAAATCTTGTGCTTCATCTAATCTTGAGGGTGAACTGCAAAATTACCTCTAAGGAGTCCAAGTAATGCTGGAGAATAGAATCTTATGAGTTGAAGTTGGGACAGAGCTTCTTAAGGAGAAGATTGAATCTATCATTGAAGTCCCTAATGCTCTTGTTGGATCCTCTACAAATATGGATGTATTGAGAGTAAAAGGATTTTACATTTTCTTGTTTACACCAGCTTACTTTGAAAGCCTGCTCTAGGTCCTCGAGGGTCTTGAAGCTTCCACTTGGTTGAGTGTCAATCCATTTCCTAGCACTCCCGGTGAGTGAGCTCACAAAGAGTCTCATAAAGACATCGAGGTGTTCTTGTCTAGACTGATGAAAATCAAATCCCTCATAGAACTTGGTCCAATGAGAGTTTCCATATGATCCCTTTTCCCCTGAAAACGTAGGTATCCGAGAATTAGCCTTCTTAGGTAGATCATGTATTCCTTAGTGGTTATTAGCTAGGTCAAAAGAGTCAAAAAGGTGTTTATGAGACCACTTATGAGGGTTTACAGCGGTAACAAAGTTTGTAGGGGTAATAGAAATCACTGTAGTAGAAGGGGGTATGTACTAACGCCCACTGCGGATCGTCATTTGTGAAGTTGCTAGATAATTTTCTTGAAATTACCAAAGAAATAAGGGAATCATCCTTAGTGGAGTCGCCAGGTAAGATTGTAAGATAAAGATTTTTGAGGAAAGGCTTACCGAAAAAGTGTCATTTTTTAGGATAATTGAATCAGTGTTCCCTGACAATGGCGCCAAAATGTTATCGTGTAATTTGTACTTTTGATAGAAGGGAAAGGAAAATGAAGACAATTTGGCATACCATGAGACTATCCTATCACTGTCACCTCAATAAGATGTCTCTTTCTATTTAGGGTGGTAGGCCCAGGGGAGACGTCCCCGATGACCTGGGGTTTTGAGAAGGCGAAGGGTAAAGTCCAAAAAGGTCCCCTCTCACAATTCACCACCAATTAGAAATTCTGGTTAAACAACCAATAAAGAGATAATAAACCATAAGTGTACCTGTCTGGAACAAAGCAAAATAAAAACTATATTTGCAAGAGCACTTGCTGGTTGTTAATGTTTATTCCATTATTATAGTTCTTTGCATTTCAATAGATAATAGCATCATAAGAACAAGATCACTGAGAAATACACATTCACAAGAGACACAACATTTATCCTGGGAAACCCTCCAGGGGAAGAAAACCCAGCAAAATCTTCCTTATCATAAATAGCTTATACAATGTTCAAGAGATAACTCAAACCAATACAGATAGTCCTCCCCAAGAGATGCACCACTCTTCTTCTCCTCTTTCTGGTAATTCCAGCTTGCCTCATAAGAGAAATGAGCAAGTGAGTTGTGTGTTTGAAGTGAGGCACTAGCCTCTTATTTATACAAGACTGGCATGTGTGAAAGGTCACAACTGGCAGGGCCGACCTCTCACTCTGGGTGGGTAAACCCACCTTT
>SNQJ01S0052898.1:164118-176379 GCA_010110895.2 Picea sitchensis | reverse complement strand
TAATTCACAATGGGGATTAATCCAATAACAATAATAATAATAATGACATGATTAATCCGCAATGGGGATTTAATCCAATAATAATAAGAATGCTCTTTGCAGTTACATTATTTCAACACTGGTTAGTACGTCATATAACCAAATACTTTCTCAATAAAAGCAATTGACTAATATTTGATGAAGTAAACAAAGATCTGTAGGAGCATTAATTACAAGACAATACTTCACAATCAATGCCTTAGAAAAGATTCAAAATGAGCAGGAATGATTAATCATCAATGCCATAACATGTAATATACCAGATATAAAATGTATGCAGAACCAAAATAAAATGCTAGCAATGGTAGAATAACAACAATATAACTAGAACATTCACCACAATAACACTGAAATGATATAAGAATAACAACATAAATAACACTTTGAATATGAAAGCAATGTTCACGGGCCTCTTCGAGGGGGTAACCTCTAGTTGAGCAGAGATTTATTACAATAATATCCAAGCTAGGGTTCTCATACCCTCGACTCCTATTTATACTAAAAGAAGCATCTAGAGGAAGATCCTTCTAGAAGCAGAAGCTTCTATTAGGTCTTCTTACATCCGCCTTATTGTATTTTATTGAAATGCCTTATTAATATTGACCTTTATTACATCCGAATATATTGTTCTACCTATGTGCGGGTTAGGAACCTAACATGTCCCCCCCCCTTAAAAACAACCTTGTCCTCAAGGCCTGAGATGAGGAAATTGCTGCAGAATGGTAGCTGGTTCCCAAGTGGCGTTTGCTGGAGTTGTATCTTTCCACTGTAATAACACTTCCTTGATGGTTCTCTGATGTAGGCGATGCTCACGCTGGTCCAAAACTGCTTCTGGATGTAGCCCAATGGATCCTTCTTCAGCTAACTCTAGAAGCTTGGTTTGAATTTGGCACTTAGCTCCAATCACCTTCTTTAAGCATGAAACATGAAAAACAAGATGTGGCTTCGAATGGCTGGGCAAAGCTAACTGACAGGCGACTTGTCCCACACGCTTGAGAACGGTATAAGGACAAAAAAATTTGGGTGCTAGCTTCTGATAATACTCGGCCTTGAGGGAAGTTTGCTTGTAAGGTTGCAGTCGAAGAAACACCTGATCCCCTTCTGCAAATTGACGTTCAAAGCGACCTTGATTTGCTTGTTTCTTCATGCAATTCTGTGCCATGACCAAATTCTCTTTGAGGGTACGGAGAATAGCCTCTCGAGATGTAAGTGTTAGATCAACTGCCTGGACCTTCGAGGCACCTAGTAGGTATGAGATAACTAAATGTGGTTTTTGTCCATATACCACTTCAAAAGGAGTCATGCGTGTAGATGTATGGTATGAAGTGTTGTAGCACCATTCAGCCAGGGGTAACCATTGAGCCCACTGATTTTTCTTTTCTGAGGCAAAACACCTCAAATATGTTTCCAAACACTTGTTGACAACTTCCGTTTGGCCATTAGTCTGGGGATGATAAGTTGTGTTGAGATGAAATTCGGTGCCTTGTATATTGAACAGTTCTTGCCAAAAATTGCTTGAAGACCTGATCCATGAAGATTTGAGCCACCGTGGATGCTGTAAACGGGTGTTGAAGGGTGAAAAAATGAGCATACTTGGAAAGGCAATCAACAACCACCATGATGACGGATTTATTTCCCGATTTGGGTAAGCCGGTAATAAAATCCATAGAGATATCCTTCCAAATAACAGGTGGAACGGGAGCGGTTGTAGTGTGCCCGACGATTTGACTGTTTCTCCCTTGTTGCGTTGACAGACATCACATTCAGCTACAAAATTACGAATGTCCTATTTCATACCATCCCCAAAAAAGGAACGTTTGACCCTGTCATAGGTTTTGGTGAACCCGGAGTGCTCTGCTGTGGGTGTAGCATGAAGCTCATAAAGTACCATGGACTTAATCTTTGATTGTTTACTTAAATACAAACGACCTTTGTATCGAAGTTCCTCATGGAGCCAAGAGTACCCTGGGGAAGCTGGAGCATTGGACTGCAATTGGTGAATCAACTGTGAACTTTTGGGATCTTGTAGCCATTCCTGGTGAATGGCTTGGAGCCAATCTGGTACAATGAATGAAAGAGAAAAAAAGGGATCCTTCATCTTCATATTTTCGGGAAAGTGCATCTGCAACCACATTGTCTTTTCCTTTCTTATAAATGATCTCATAATCATATCCAAAGAGTTTAGTCACCCATTTTTGGTGTTCTGGGGAGGAAATGCATTGTTCCAGAAAATACTTGAGGCTTTGATGGTCTGTCATAATTTGGAAACGTTTCCCCAATAGATAAGGACGCCACAGATCCATGACATGCAGAATAACCAACATTTCTTTTTCATAGATGGATTTGCCCAGATTTCTTTCAGATAGTTGCTTGCTAGTAAAGACCAAAGGTTGACCCTCTTGCATAAGGACAACACCAATTCCTTTCCCTGAGGCATCACATTCCATCCCAAATGTTTTTGTGAAATCG
Source organism: Picea sitchensis (assembly GCA_010110895.2). NCBI lineage: Eukaryota > Viridiplantae > Streptophyta > Pinopsida > Pinales > Pinaceae > Picea > Picea sitchensis. Next base: position 173,871 of record SNQJ01S0052898.1, on the reverse strand, counting down.
GGAAGGGCGAGGACTGGAGTGGTGCACATGGCCATCTTCAAGGTTTGAAAAGCTTGAGCAATGATTGGAGTCAAAGTGAAAGAGTTCTTTTTGAGGAGAGCAATGAGAGGTGCTGTAATCTTCCCATAATTCTTAACAAACTTGCGATAGTACCCTGTTAAGCCTAGAAATCCACGCAAGCTCTTAAGAGTCTTTGGGTGAGTCCAATCTTGCATAGCTTCAATCTTTTTAGGACCCACCCTGACGCCATCTTTGCCAACCAAATGACCCAAGTATTCTACTTCTGAGGTGCCAAAAGCACATTTAGACTGTTTCAGGAAAAGTTGGAGCTGAGAGAGTAGATGGAAAACTCGATCCACATGAGTAAGATGGTCTATCTAGGTTTTTCTATAGATGAGGATATCATCAAATAAAAATAAGACAAAATGATGGAGAAAAGGACGGAAGACATGATTCATGAGGCTTTGGGAGGTGGAGGGGGCATTACACAAGCCAAAGGGCATGACCAAAAACTCATAGTGGCCCTCATGAGTTCTAAAGGCAGTGTTGGGAATGTCTACCTCTTTCATACGTATCTGGTGGTAGCCCGAATGAAGATCTAGTTTAGTGAAGAATTGGGCGCCACTCAATTCATCCAGGAGGTCATTAATGACAGGAATAGGGAATTTGTCTTTGATGGTAAGTTTTTTGAGGGCACAAAAGTCAGGACACATTTGCCAAGAACCTTCTTTCTTCAGGACCATGACCATAGGAGACGAGTAGGGGCTTGTACTAGGGCGGATAACGCCTGCATTAAGGAGTTCCTGGACCATTTTCTCAATTTCATTTTTTTGGGAAAAGGGGTGATGATACGAACGGATATTGGGAGGAAGGATTCAGGGTACAAGGGGAATGGAATGATCAAGAACACCACAGGAAGGAGGGAGGCTTTGGGGAGTGGAAAAGACCAATTGATGTTTAGAAAGGATGGCGTGGAGGTCTTGCGGTACCGAGGGTGTCTCTGTTGCTTGTATGGCATGGAGTTGGGTGATAGCACCAGAATGACCCTTTTTGAGTAGCTTTTCCATCCAATGGGAACTAATGATCTCAGGTGAACCGACGGTGATGCCTTGGAACTTATATTAGTGGCCCTCCTGGTCGAATTGCATGGTTAAGTCTTTAAAATCCATGAGAGTGGGACCCAAAGTCCTTAGCCAGTCTGCACCCAACCCAATGTCACAACCTCCCATGTCGATAGCAAACATATGGGATTTCAAGTGGTAGTCACTAATTTGGAGATGTACATTTTTCACAACGCCCTCCACATTTCATGGAACCACCATTGGCAATCATGATTTGGAAATTATTAACGACATGGATGTAGCAATGAGTCTCTTGGGAAATGAGGTAATGAATAAAATTATGGGTGCTGCCACTATCAACCAGAGTGATGACCTTCCGATGCTTGATGTAACCGATTAGCTTGAGGGTTTGGGGAGCAGAGAAGCCAGTGAGAGCATTGATGGAAATGACCAGTTCTACTTCAGGAGGGTCTAAGGGAGGGGTTATGTCAGTGGATTCAGGTGACTTAGACACAGAGGGAGTTTCTTCATATTATTCCGAAATCTACTCGGAGATGGCCATGAAAAGATTTTGTTCTTTACACTTGTGGCCTGGGAAATATTTGTCATCACAGTTATAACAAAGGCCTTTGAGTTGATGTTCAACCATTTCAGCCCTGGTCAATTTTTGGATCTTTAGTGGAGCATAGGGAGTAGTGGGATTTACTGATTTAGGGTGAGGGATAAAGGAGGGTTTGTGGTTTTGAGAAGATACAACCTGTTGTGCTTCTTTAACTCTTTTGGTAGCCTCCACCCAACTCTCAAGCCGAGCCATGAGGACATGGGCTCGAATTTCATCCTTGAGGCCGCTGATAAAACACTCTCGGAAAAAGGCATCATACATGCCCTTTGTTCTAAAAGCCAGACACTCAAAGGCAACTATAAAGTCTTCCACTATTCCTAATTGTTTCAGCTTTGTCAAATGGCCCAAATGGTTGGTGTCAGTGTCAAAGCATTCATAAATCTTTGCCACAAAGTGTGTCCAAGCAATATACCCTTGACAAGAAGTTTTCTCCATTGCCAGCATTGCCAACATTCTTGATCTAGATGGAGAACACCATACCAGAGTTTGGACAAATCATTTGGGTTACCCAACCAGTGGGGTCCGAGCCATCAAATTTGGTCACATCCACCTGTGGAAGGCGTAGGTCATGTTGAAAGTGATGGTTCAGCAAGGTATGGGAATGAGAGGAATCGTCACCTTCAGTATGTGGAGGTGAGGAAGAGGAAGGGTTATTTGTAGGGATATGCAGTTTGGTGCAGAGTGCCGAAAAGACTGATTCAAGCTGGGTGGTGAGGTCTTGTTTGATTTCCCCCATTGAGGACTCTATGGTTGTATTGATGGTGGCAACATTGGCACTGAGTTGTTTCACTTCTTGTTGGGTCTCAAAGAGATCAGATTGCAAGGTGTTGAAGCGAGCTTCCAAGTCTTGGCTACGAGTATGGGCCATGAGGATGGGGAAATTGAAAAGGGGCGGGCGGGGTAATTTTTTTTTCTTCGAACAATGATATGGATGAATGTGATAAGGGCGAAGAGATGAATCCAATGGTATAGGTCTCAAATAATGGTGAAAAAAATTTCAGACTTTTTTTTCTTTTTTACGAAGTTATACTTCGGTCTGAAGAATACTACAGAGAGGAAATGCCCAAATGCTTAACCAGAAAGAAATGTGTATTTACTTGGCAACCCGAACACAGTTGCATGCCAATAGATCTTGTCTGTTTTAATTTGTTTATGTTTCTGTCCCCAAGGGTTAGGTATTCAAGGGTTCTACAGACAAGGGTTTTCCCTGTGCTATAGCTCTTTGATATACGTGTGGGGTCCAACAGTAGTACTCGACCCAATATCTCAGGGAACTAACTAAGGAGGATAGACCATACCCTTATCTGTACTACCCGACTACCCAGGTACTAGCGAGTATCTTCCTGAGTGCTGTTCTTGGTGACACTATAGAAGTCAGGCGACCAATCGATTTATTTAAAGAGGGCTTCAGGTAATCTAGGCCGATCCGTACACAGGTTCTATCTGATGCGCTACCACTCGAAGGGGTACCAACATGGGTTACAAGGGTGGCCAAAAGATGTGCGCTTAAGTAGCACTTGTATTTCCTGTGTCTATGAATCCCTCAACCACGGGTTTATGCGCATAACAATAGATCTCTGTGGCTTAAAGATGCCATAATACGTCTCTACCCTGAAAAAAAATTTAACCCACACTTTCTGCCGAGGAAAGTGCTCTGATACCACTTGTAATATACCAGATATAAAATGTATGCAGAACCGAAATAAAATGCTAGTAATGGTAGAATAACAACAATATAACCAGAACATTCACCACAATAACACTGAAATGATATAAGAATAACAACAGAAATAACACTTTGAATCTGAAAGCAATGTTCATGGGCCTCTTCGAGGGGGCAACCTCTAGTTGAGCAGAGCTCTATTACAATAATATCCAAGCTAGGGTTCTCATACCCTTGACTCCTATTTATACTAAAAAGAAGCATCTAGAGGAAGATCTTTCTAGAAGCAGAAGCTTCTATTAGGTCTTCTTGCATCCGCCTTATTCTATTTTATTGAAAGGCCTTATTAATATTGACCTTTATTACATCCGAATATATTGTTCTACCTACGTGCGGGTTAGGACTCTAACATAACACCATTATTCATCAGAAGCAAATAAGGCGATGCATTAGTCAATCTTTTTCAATTGCTTTGAGAAGCTTTAAATGATGCAAAATATGGCTGTATCTTACTTGAATAATAGCAACAATAAGGTTAGTAGATCAATCTAATCTAGGGTTAGAAGGTGTTAATAGTTTGTTCAAAGATTTAGATGTTTGAAAGTTGTGATCAAAACACTCAGAGAGAGATCTTAGACTAGTGCTTTCATAGGGAAAAATGGAGTCAACAAGTGGCTGCAAGAATTGAAGGAGCAAGATGATATTAATAGAGCCAAAGATGAGAGGAAATGATGGATGAAGTGTCGGTAAACCAAGGCTTCAACCACCAAACCCTAGGAGAAAATGACTACTAAGGCATAGGTAACCCTAGGCCTTGGTAGATTTTCCTCCTTCTTTAATTCAATGATAAAGTAAAATCAGCTAGGATGAAGTAACAAATGCCTAAGGTGTTGCAATGGAAAGGCCCTAACAATGGCTTCAATAAAACGACTCCTTGGCACAATCTAGTAGGTGGAGAGAAAATTAGAACAAGGACAATAACATGTGCTTGATCCCTAGGGTTTAGGCTAGCAATTTTATAAGTATTAACAAAATGAAAAGTAAAACACCATAACCATTCAAGTAAGAGAAGAATTACATAATTTTACTCACATTCACCAAGCATCATCAAGCAAAAACCTAGTTGTAGACTTTCCACCAAGAAGAATGCTAAAATCACCAAAAATAACCCTCCTTCAACAAGTGCGCACTAAATTTCAATCCAAAAACCCTAATGAGGGCCGTAAATTTCAGACCTCACACAAGTGTGAGTGAAAGATCATGATAAAATGAGAGTTTAGACTCTCTATTTATACAATACCATTGACCTTTAATTTCACTTTAGGTCAAAAAAGGCCGACATGGCCAGTTTACATCAAAATATTGTTTTACATTAAATGTCACAATTAAAACCCTAAATCAAGCATAAATGATGATGTCATGCCCTTTTAGGGTGATGTTAGGCCCCTTTAGGGAAATGTTGGCCTCCTGGGGAAAAACGTTAGGCTTTCTTGGGGCTCAGGAACCTGCCACACGTGCCACTTGGCACACAACTACCTCCCAAAACCTCCAAAAGCACTGGATGACATCATGGGTGTCCTGGGTGACATCACAAGCCTTCCAAGGCCTACATCCTGATGGAAAGGGTATAAACCCCCTAAGTACAGGTCTTCCAAGCTGCCTCTGGTGGAACACCCTCGTCTTTCTCCAGTGTAATCCTCTGATCTGTCTCTACCCCCTTCTGGGGTCTCATCATCTATCTAGTGGGATTTTATCCCTATGGAGGTCCGAACTGATCATCTCTGCATGTGTACCTGTCCATCGAGTATGGTCCTATAACATCAGCAGATATGCCCTCCATGGGCTCATAAGTCACATGGATCATAGCAATGTCAATCACATCTAATCATCAAGTTATTAAACATGTGCATAAAGCCCCCTTTACCCAGACAAGTGCTCAAAGACATTATACTAATCTACAAGCCAAGTTTGGAGGAAACACTAGGACATCCTATTGGGATAATGCTCACTGGATGTGGGATGTTTCCAGGAGAAATCAAATCTAAGCCATGTGAGTGGATGAGGTGGTAAGGGATGTCTGGGCAAGGGGTGCAGTGATAGCAGGGAAATGTATGGCTTACCCATGGTTGCCTCTATAGAGGTTGAGCTACACTTGTCATGGATACAAATGTTTCCAAGCCCATTCATGACTTTTGTCTTTATTCTTATTGATTTTCCTTTCAAGAAGCTAGTTAGGGGACAGTGCCCTGGCGTGGTGACCAGTGGTGGCAATGTTACCCACAAGAATTTCACGGAAATGAGAAGGCTGACTCGTGATGAGACCCCCTTTCTCTTGGCTATGCCACCAAGAGCTACTACCCTGGCATGGTGACCAACTGCTGGTAGTGTCATACTGCTACATTCCCATGGACCTAATAGGCTGGCTCCTCATGAGACCTCCTATCCTCTAACTAGGTCTTGTTTTATTATTTTTATGGGTCCATCTGTTTCTTACTAAGAAGATTTTTATTGCTTTCTCAGGGATCCCTGGGCGAAGCATCTCAAGGTTTTCATTATTTGGATCTTATCTTTTTCCAGCTACTTTTACCCCCTGGGCCTTTAGCCCCTTCTTCCCACAAGGTAAGGTACAACCCTTAAATATTTGGCCAACCCAATTCCTGGACCAATGTAATGGGATGGATGAATGAGAAAGAGATGAAAAGTGGTAAGTATGATGGAAGCAAACAATGGCCTTTCATGAATCCCCCTAGTGGCAAGTCAAACCCTATGGGTACTAGCTTACTAGGGCATCCTGTCATTTCCCCCAGATATGGTCAGGCGGAGAGGTATAAGATCCAAGCACCTGTTAGAAGCAAAAATAATTGAATGCCCATATTCAAAGGTTTTGAGGATCAAAGTGACACATACCATGATACCTGGACTCATTACCTAATGGAGCAAGATCCATTTCTGCTACAGGACCAAGCCAAGGTGATGGATGTTGTTGCTGCTGACAAAGTGGAGGCGCTGAAGAATGAAAAGATGGGCCCTCCAGGGCCATGCTCAAGTCAATCTGGCTCTCAATACTCCATGTCTAGGACATGTGGGCCTCGAAACATAATCTCCTTAGTTATCCCTAAACTAGGGGATAACAAGTCCAACAAATTAATATAAAGGTTTCTTATTGTTACATTAATTATAAAACAAGGGAAGTTAAACAACATAGCTACTTACAAATTGTTTAATTAAACCTTGATACTTCAACATATACTCACAACCCTCACTTAACCCAATGTTGATCAATTGTTTGATTGGCTCTTCTTTGTATGTTAGCACCTATTAGAAGACATCATTGGACGAGTGTAAATTAATTATTTAAATATAAAGATCATAACAAATATGAAAACTTAAGTAGCGTCGAAAACGTAAGTACTCACAAACTTTGTGATCAACCCTTTTCTTTATTGTCATCTTGTCTTATGTGTTGATTGGGTTCCATTTTGTTTTCTTTTCTGGAACAAAAAAATTGAAAATTATTATTTATTATGATAAATAAATTCGATGTACATAAAAGAATAAATGAATGTTCACATCCTCTAATGCACGTTGTTGTTGGGATGCATCCTCCTATGATGCAATTACGTTCATTTCTTGTATAATCTCTTTGTACTCTTTTTTGGGCATCCCTGCCGACATTTATTGGCTTTCCCCTTATTTGTCACTTAGAATTTTCATAATCTTCCTGAAAAACGAAAAAACACAATATTTTTTTTTAAACGAACATGAAAGTAAATATAACAAAACAAATTAATTTGGTAATTATTGGAACATATTATAGAAAAAATGTTTAGTAATAATACTTTTTATATGATTATTTTTTGTTATTGTAAGTTTTTGCTATTGCAAATATCACAAGTCTCATTGACTATGGCTATGGAAAGGCTTCTTGTACTGTACTTATAACCTGATTCTTGGAGTCACTAGATTGATTTTTGTATTGTAAGTGGAAATTACATCTATACATTATTTCCATTATATCCCTTGTTATCGCACAAACTATCACTTGGGAAATGCCAACCACAAGCGTCACTAGTGCCACACAACTTGGAGTAAGAACCACTGTCACCTTAGAAAATACTCCCCTCATTTTAGTGATTGATAAATCCATCACAAGGGAGGCTTCCTGGGTGGCCTCAAGGGAAAGGAGGACAATGACCAAATGGTTTGGATAGATTCCTATTTTGGTCACTTGAATAAGGTGGCTAGGGCTTGAAGAAATAAGGTTTGGGAGAGGAAAGAAGGTAAGCTAGGATGTCACCTACAAAACCGATGTTAGCACAACAATCCCAAGACAAGAAATCATGAAAGAAGAAGAGAAACAACTGCCAACTCAACAAGTAAGGCTTGTTGTCATAAAATTGGAGCAACCTAAAGGTTACAATAGTAATGAATAGAATGTAACATCTGCAATATTTCATCGACAAGATCAACACGTAATGATGTTAGATTAAAGTCATTAACAAGTAGATAATCATATAATACTTAAACAACTGTTTTGATGGTTAGAAGGGATGAAAAATGAATGTTATAAACAATATATAGCACCCCTAAAGGCTGTAGAAATTTTTTACTATAGCAGTAAGAAATCACCGTTAAAATTAAGAAATGAATATGCCAACTTGTAGCCCTTAACTTATAGATCAATATCCAGTCATTAGACAACAACTTCCATGATGAATTAGCAAGTAAATTGAGAGTTATCAACATACTCTATGCATCCCTAATGGTTGTAGATTTTCTTTTATAACAACAACAAGATTTATCCATGGAAATCATCACATTAATAGCTCTATATTTATCCCTTTACTGGCCCTTTAATATCCAATCATCACCCACGCTTTTCCATGGTTAATTGTTGAGTTATAAGAGAGTTAGCAACAATAGAATTACAACCCTAATGGTTGTAGCAAAGAAGTTATCACAACGGAGGGGGGACGATTCCCTAAGGGAGTCTCAACAATCCTTAGGGTAGTCATCCTACAAGAATGGAAAGCTAGAGGAGTCTCAATAATATTCAACCAATATCCTTGCAAAGCATTAAAGGGAAATTAGGGTTTAGAGTTTTTAATGACAATCTTGAACAATAACATGCAAAATATGCAAGCAAAAGAAAGTTTATCCACTTACAACCAATACATCTTGCATAGAAACCCTAGAAAACATCTTTCATCCACAATAAATGCTTCCTCAAACCAAAATATCCACCCAAGAGACAAATCACACCTCCTTCTCAATAAATGCACAAGAGACAATAGTGGAGCGAACTCCTAAAGAGAGAGGATAAACCATGATGAGTGATGAAAAATGAGTTGTGATCTAAAATGAAAAACGATTTGCCTCTTTATAGAGGAAAACAAATTCATTTTTCTCACTAATTCCACAAAATAAGGGTTTAAAATCAAGTTTACAAGGTGGATAGGTCTAGGTCAACCCCCAAAATGACCAACAACATCTAAAATAACAATATTAAAGCCTCCAACATCCCTTCAAGAGGGTGACATAGGGTGAGAAATCCTCCAACATCCCTTCAAGAGGGTGACGTAGGGTGAGAAAGCCTCCAAAGGCTAGGCCATCCTCATCCTCATGGTGCCAAGTCATCCCCATCATCAAATACTCAACCAAATAAAGTGGGGCAATGCACCACCCTCATGCCACAACATCACCAATTCCACCCCCATGTCACATCAAGACCTGAAAGCATGACATCATGGTTGAAATGAAAAACGTCCAAGTAATGGGGGGTGATGTCATGTGTGATCCATCAAGCATAACCTCTCTCATGAGGTATGACATCATCCTAAAGTGCAACGCACATCATCCAAGCCCTCCAAAATGCGGGGCACAATGCCCATCCTATGGGATTTCTTGCCCCTATGTATATTGAAAGTGACATATTATCTCCATGAATGATATAATCAATAAGGCCCTGCAAAGACAAACAAAGTATGCCCTCCAAGGGTCCACCAGTTATACAATCATGCCAAGTAAATCATATTTAATATAAGAGACACCCAAAAAAGCGACATTAGATTCTCCCCTTTCATATTTCACAAATGCTCAAATACTTTATACAAATTTTCAAACTCAGGTATGGGAGGGTTATCAAGGCAAGCTATTGGGTGTGTCAGGATCCAAGTAGAAGGATGTCTCCCAAGTGGACCCTATCTAAGCCATGTAATAATTGTGAGGTGGTTTGTAGGAAAGAAAGCTTTGGGCATGGGGTCATTGACATGCAAGGTCTTGTATGGTCTCATTTCCATGGATGCCTTTGTAGAGGGTGCGTGACATCTTGAGTTACCCTTTGGCGATTCCTTTTTCCAAGCCCCCTTTTATGCCTTTTTCTTTATTATAATTTGTGAGTCCCCTTA
>SNQJ01S0052898.1:140995-155224 GCA_010110895.2 Picea sitchensis | reverse complement strand
TGTGGCATGAAATGAAGCCCCTGAATATACTACCCAAGACTTAGAAATATTATCTACAGAAAGAATCAAAGCATCTTGTAACACATCACCTGTTACATTTGCTTCCTGATTTTTCTCATGACGTCCATCTCTTTGTTTCTTTGGAGATCTGCAGTCTTTCTTCAGATGTCCTTTCTTCTCACAATTCCAACACTCTATCTTTCCCAGTCTGGATTTGGATTTTCCCTTCCTAGAATTCCCGCGGTCCCCTGAGCCCTTTCCTCTATCCTTTTGTCTTCCCCTGTTCTCCATGTTTAACGCATTACCTGATGTCTCACCTGTGCTTTTCCATTGCATTTCCTCGCTAAGGATAACACCAACAACATCATCAAATTTTAAAGTGTTTGAACCAGAGACATAGTTACTTACAGCCATGACCAAGTCGTTCCAACTTTCTGGCAAAGAACATAAGATTAGAAGAGCCCTGACCTCATCATCAAAGTCCACTTTTACAGAAATTAGTTGATTAGTAACCGTATTAAATTCATTTAAATGATATGCAACATACCCACCTTCAAACATCTTCATATTAAATAATCTCTTCATTATAAATACCTTTTTGGACACCGAGGGTTTTTCATATAGTTTAGCCAATGCATCCATTAGATCCTTTGTTGTCTTTCCTTTAGAAATATTGAAAGCCACCGACGCTGCCAGGCTTAGCCGTATCATTCCTAGTGCCTTTTTGTCAAGAACTTCCCATTCTTCGTCCTTCATGGCCGTCAACTTCTTTGCTATTCCACCAAATGGTAGGAATAAATCCTTCCGATAAATAATCTTCCATCTGCATCTTCCATAACTGGTAGTTTTGGCCGTTAAATTTCTTGACCCTAAACATTCCATCTTCCACCATTGCTCCCACTCGAACCTGAAACCCTCTTTTCCTGCGAGTTACCTTTCGCTCTGATACTGGTTGTTAGAAAAATAGGATCGCAGAGCAATAAAATAAAAAACAAATGCGGAAATAAAACATAGAAGATACACAATACAATAGACATACAGATATATGTGGTTCACCCAGTGTAGGCTACGTCCACCAGGGAAATTGTCAGGTCCTTCCTTTTTATTATCCGACAAATGAAGGGATACAACCTGCAACACACTCGTTGTAACTTCCTCTTCTTTCTCTCATAGTGTCCTCTCTCAGAATACGATATTCACAATACTACTACTACTACTACTACTACTACTACTACTACTACTAATAATCTATTTTTAAGGTCACAGCCAAGCCAGACACCAAATTGGTGTATGAGACCCCCTTCACCCAACGATTTGACTAGTAAAGTATACATAGGTATACATACCATACCCCCTCTGTATTTGAACTTGTGACCTCTTATGATGAAACACATGTTCTTAACCGCAATACACAGCTGCAATACATTTCCCTCATAAAAGAGGGTTTCCTTCTAAGGAAAAAAACCCTAACATAACTTCTACTGTCATATCTATGACCTTATAATGAGCGGTCCAGATTTACTATGAAATTACACCCCTGCAACTCGCCTGCGTGGATGGGTGTAGATTCTTCCGGGGTTTAAAGTCTTCATGGGGTATAAACACGATTGAAAACAAAAACCTCTGAATCAGGAAGATAATCAGGCTCCACAACCAACAAATTTTGCTTACCCTTTATCCCGCCATTGCATTTTGGTCACGACTTCTCTTAATTTTCTTTATTTATTTAATGCCATCAACAATCCCTCCGGGACTTTAGCCCCTTCTTCCCATAAGATAATGAGGTACAAGCCTTTTTGGGGTACATGTAAGACGAAGACCCAAAATCTGAGGAAAGAGAAGGGTAATATGATGGAAAGTGGTAAGTATGGTCGGGAATGGTATGATGGCTCTTCAAGAATACCCCCTAGTAGTATTCCTTTTCCCCGGGAGTGACAAAACTTACTAGAATACCAAGATAACCACCAAGGTGAAATGAGGAAAAAGGTATAACTTCTAAGCAAACGTTTCATAATTTGAAAGAACCATTTGATACTCATTCAAATTCCCCAAATATTAAAATGACACTTACCATGAAACTCAACAAGTTACCACATGAAGCAAGACCCGTTGCCTTCCCATGAACCATACTGATGTGGCAAACACTGCTCTGTTGTAGATGATGGTGATGAAGTGTGGTGAAGAGGAGGGGCTATATGGGCTATGATGGTCATCCAAATATTGTCACTCCATGTTTTCTACCTGCGGGCCTCAAGACTCAATCTCCTTAGTTACCCCTAGATGTGGAGGGGGGTAACATCCCTCAAAGCTATGTAAAACAATTTTCCCCTCTCATTAACTTCAAGCACCACTCTAGATGAACTGATGATCAAACTGTCATTATAATTTACATCCTTAATAATTTTTGTCTTCTTAGGACGAGATTCCATTCGCTTGCTATCTGTCCCTGCATAACATTAAAAAAATGTGAAATCGAGTGTTTAAAACTTGTTAGTGATAAATGTCAATATTTTTTTTTAGTAAAATGTCAAAGAAAAACTTAATGTTGATTACCTTTCGATCCACCTGTTTCCTCTCTTTGCAACCTTTCCATAAATCTTTTATGCTCTTTTGCACTCATAATGTGAACAATTTTATCGATTTTATTCAAGTTTTTTCCCTACATGACATGTATTAACCAATACACATCGCTAATTTAAACTTAAAAATATTTCAAATATATTAATTTAAAAAAAATACTTAAAGAACTGGCCTCCCTCTCTTTTTGGGATGATCTACCATTGTGCTCGCTGCAATAAGATGTTCTCTTTGAACTTCTATCAACCATATTGTATATAAAAAAATGAATCATTAGAAATAGAAATTATGAAAGTTTTATACAATCTAGTATTTTGGTGCATGTCATTAAACAAAATGCCCCAGGGCATCAAACATATACATGCACCAATGCGTACTAATAATCATTGCTCACCGCCAACCCATACACATATGATACAAAAATCAACACTATTTATTTTTTCAACCATTCAGTGCCTTTCACAGATATATGTGCCCTTGTGCACTTTTCTAAAAAGTGAGCACTGGGTCGCTACCTCTGTGTAGTGCGCATCAGTGTGATTTTCTTGTATAGTGCGCACTGCATACCACAAAAACATTTTTGATAAAATCATTGATAATGATAGTGTTGACAAGGTTTGGGATCCAATGCAATGAGTTGTACCATTGCAACGGATACCAAACACTCCATATGCAACTAAATGAAACCTATAAAAATCTACTTCTTAGGAAAAGAGGGGAACCATAAAAAACAACAAGAAAGCTAGGGCTTTCAATACATAATGTAACTATGAAACCCTTTTATTTTTTTTAACATGCATTGAAAAGAGTTTGAATAAAATATGGAAAGATTGAAATGATCAGTAGAATGAAATCACATACCTGAAATTTCTTCTCTGTAGATTTGTATGTGTCCTATGGATCCCTTCCAAATTCGGCTCTTCAAAAAATCTACCTACTTAAAAGTCTTTCATGGTAAATCTCTCTTACACAAATCTTCCCTACAAATTCTGCCAAAAAATGAAATAATGATAAATGTTTTAATTTATAAACAAATACATTTCGAAAAATGAAATTCTCTCTCTTTTTTGTTGTGTTTTTTCACTGTATATATCGTACCAGTGCGCTACAAAGTGCATCAATACACTTTGTATGTAAAAACACTTAGTAAACTATACATTTAAAAAATTAAAGTTGTTGTCAAATCGGTGCGCCACACAAATTAATGCACCCTACTGTGTATATATATATAAAAATGCCCTAATACCAATTTTATCGACAAAATAGAAATGCAAATCTCCACAATTAAAATTTACAGATATTTTGCTTTGCGGAGATTCTAACGAAGGTCACGATTCGATGCATTTCATAGTGTAGTGCATCGGTGCATTCTATATATATAGATGCATCGGTGTGTGAGAAAATAATTGAAAGCACCGATAACTTTTAATATCAAATTCATGGATGTATTGATGCTGGTTTTGGCTCAAATGCAGGGAAAATAAGGTTATAACATCAAATGGCCAATACTTCAGATTCCAGCTCATTCCATATAGTTGCAAGTTTGTCACCTTATCCCACACTGTTTTAATTAAGTCAAGTCTAGATTTTATTTATAATTCATTGATATCATTTAATTTATGTCATTTATACATGTGCATTTGAATAATTGTTCATTGAATTTTGTAGGATCATAAATAAGGATCGAGAGTCAATGTGCAAGATGTTCCACTAGTGCAAAAATACCGCAATCTATTATCAGAGGAAAGATATCGCAGGAAAAAGTTTGATGAAAATGGATAATTGCTTTACCCTGCCAATTGTAACATGCCATCTTCCAACAACTTGCAGCTTGAGTGAACAATATTACACTGTGAATTAAATCTCTTTTAAGACATGCCAATGGTATGTGGTTGTTCGAAATGTAAAGGGTTGAAGAGGAACCCTTGACGTTTCACATTGTCCCATTATATTAATGATCGACTACCCAAATTTGATGGTCTAATACCTCCCACTGTAGTCAAGAATCCAATAGGTGATATATAAAAGACACGTAGGAACACTTCCATATGCTCCTTTTTTGAAAAGTTGGAAGCCAAATCAACTATGTTTTGTCCTAAATTGGATAACTCGTCTCCTTCTGTTGAGTCAATAGAGAGTTCTTATAGTGAGCCAAAGTATGATATCAATATTACCCAAAACATCACTACTAGGAGATCCAAAAAGTTGTATGAGCTAAGAGCAAAAACATCGAAGTACAAACCAAAGTCCATTCTATTGTCAGAAGGCAACGATGAATTCCCTCTTCCTATCCATCTGCAAAGTAAATACCAAACCTATTATAACCGAACTTTGTATGGAACTTGGCCATATTCCATGCTTGTGCAAAATGTTGGGACCAAATTCTCTTTTTGCGGTAATAGTTATATGATTGCCAAGTCTAAAATAGATGTTGAAAATCTTGGGTTGTTTATTCTTTCACATGTATCCGTTTATCCCAAACAAACAGTGGCACTTATGCCATTTTGTGGTCCTCTTTATATTCAGTTTGATTACTTGAATATTGTCGAATACAAACATAACATTTCCATGTGTAGTATGTGCATGGATGGTTATGCTTTTGAAAACTTTGATAGGAAAAACCTATTATATATCAACGATCATCCACAAACTCATGAGAACATCACATGGTTCATAAATAGTTGTAGGGCCTCATTATTTAGTGAAAATTGTTCCTTTGAGGAACACTCAAATGACAAATATTTTTTTTTGAAAAGGAAGACATCCAGATTTGTTGTTGTGCATGCAATATGTAGCTTGTCTCTTGGCGACGAGTTGTTAATAAACTATAACTTTCAATGAAACTAATGTAAATGTATTGCTTAATTCAACATTTGTTTTATAAAGTGGTTGTTTGCATGTTACAATCATTACATCAAAGATGGAGACTAAACTTGCTATAACATATGCACATGGACTTTTGTTTATTTTATTTATTGAGTTTGCTTAATATTTTTATATTTTTAAATATTAATATAAAATCAATTTAAATTAAAATTCTTTTAACCTTAACAAATTAATTAATTTCTTAATTAATGAAAATAAATACTTACATATTCATATGAGGAGATTCATAATTAAGTTGGCGGTGGAGCAAAAAATCATAAAGTCATTTAAAACAAATTGTGTAAATTAAAATTCATTATTATTAATGATTTCATTTTCTTATATATATATATATGTTACGAGGAAAATCTCTCTATGGTTAGGGGAAAACCACAACAGACGGAAATGACTACATAAATCAACTCTATTCTCAAGTATGCTATATAAAAAATATGCTAGCAAGACAAGATAAAAGGCCTACCTCGTCCAGACGTTCGATGAAGTCCACCGTTGAGCACTTGACCCAAAGAAATATACCTGCAACTAGTCCTCAACAACCAAGAAAAGCAAGCATATGGTGATAATATATGATGTTAGCACATTCAATATCATAATCCATTAATATTCATAATAAATATGCCCATGGAATAATAATTCAGATATTTGCAAGATATCAATTGGACGAGAAAAGAGTATTTCTATTAATATATGATCAGTAGAAGTGAATAAGTTACAGACTTCCGTGTCGGCATGGTTCAAAACCGAAAAACTAAGTTCCTTCTAGCTAGGCCCCCAACACTTCAATCCTCCACCAAAGGCAAGCTCATGTAAGAGAGACAATGGAGTTCTCACTCAATAAGGGAAGAACTTGGGGGTTGAACATTGTGTTCAGACTTAAAGGATAAAGGGATGCAAACTCAATGTGAAGTGAATAATTCCTCCAGGGTAACTTTGTTCTCAAAGTTGAATTCTTTCTCCTCTTTTCCATAGCTCAGAATTGGCCCATTTATAGCCTTCAAGTGGAACTGAAGGGCCGAGTCGAAACGTTTCCAGTATATGGAAGGCCAAGGATCATTTATCACCTTTCGTGACATGGAAACCCGACACCATTTTTCAATTCTGGGCACATTTCCCGATGTACGCGGGCTGTAGTGGTGCAACCTACATATATGCATGATGTAGTGGTGAAACTTGCATATACACATGCTGCATAGTAGGCAAGGTGCGTATATGTGGAAAAAATGTATTTTTAGCTCTGGGATTTTAAAAAAGGGATGAAAAGTTTGCATAGGGAAATGGAAAAAGGCCTTCTGTGCAAGATTAAATGGGGTGAGGCAAATACTACTATAACATATGCCCCTTGATGTGTGAGGTTAGAGGATTATCTACGATGGCCGAACTACATTATAAAAACCCATAAGTGGGGTGATGGGGAACCGACTAGAAGAACTAGTTGCTCATTACAATCTGCACTGACTTTGCATACATGGCTGCCAATTTGAATTACACTGCAGATACATGTGAAAATATACCAAACAACTATCCATGGCCATGAATAGGAAAATACAAATGCGGTTACATGCCAAAGGCTGTCATAGTCATGAAACAGGCCCAATAGAACCAGTCTCAAAATCAATCTGAAGATATCTGTATACAATGGAGTACAATCTGATCTCCCATGATCATTGAAGTCATATAGGTACTGGTCCAATGAAAAGGAATCAACAACTTAGGAAAGATACGACCACATATTGATGTCTTCAAGTCTTCTACACAATCCGCCAAATGTGAAAGTCTACATCATGTGAATAAAGGAGTTGAGGTCGAACATAATGAGACATCGTTTGATTATTGGTCATTGAGTTATACCGTTAACAAACACGAGACAACCTACAGATGATGAAAGTAGGTATCAAGGCACCAAGTACATTCTTACAAGTGTGAATAAAGGAGTCGAGGTCGAACACTTGAAGGATCCACCGATCATGAGACATTGATGTATTCCCAATTGTCGATGGTGAGAGAACCTGCCACTAATGACTGCAAGACTCAAGGTACTCATAGGACTCTAAGTCTCGTTTCCAGAATAGATGAGCTGAAGTCGATGGAAGGAGACCCACTGAAAGGAGAGAATTAAGGAATCTCTCATCATTCAACATGAAGTACAAAGCAGGAGCTTCATGATTTGGAGGAAATCAGGCGAAGAACATGTTCACGAACCAACGACCTTGTGCATAATTCGCGTGTGCCAAGTGCAAGTGGTACACAAAAAAGACCCTCTGAATAACAACCAATGAGGAAAAATGATGACAAATGCGAGGAAACCACCAGTAAGGATAATGGCATCCAATACACTGCACAAATCCCAATGTGTGAATAGACGTCTTGCCGCCAAACACAAGGGAAACTACCTAGTCAATGACCAATGATGAAATGTCGACTGCTGGGTTCAAGGTTACCTACGAATGAGGAAAGTAGGACCAAGGTGCATGATAGGAATACAACATCATGTGATTTTGAGACAAACTGAGGGTATGACCGACATGAAAAGTCAAGAGTTCTGAGGAATGGCCGACACAGGTTGATAGACATCCTTTTAACAAGAGCATGAGACATATTGAAGACTCTGGTAGCATAGACTCAATGATGAAACCATGAAATGAAGGAGGCATCAATCAAGCTCTCCATAGGGACTGGAAGAGTAACCAGTCAGTGGAGAAAACTCTCTGTAACGAGCTCAACTTCCTAAGGCTATGCTAAACCCAAAATTATGATGACAAATGGACTTAATAACTTTGTTCTCTTTTCAAAGGTGACACGACTGCTGCCAATAGAAGATAATACTCCCTTCCTGACCATATTTTTTTGTTTTTTCATAGTCAAATTAATGCTATGATATAGAGGATGAAACGAGTGTCACAAGTTAGCAAAAATAGTTCCAACAGTGGAACATACCTATGCTCAATGCAAAGATTTGCATGTGGGAGATGGACACTCAGGGGAATGTTCCCTCCTGGGTATAGGGTGTCAAATTACGAAGGATATAAATGAGGCTCTGCTTGGTTGAGGATGCAAAACCACTGAGGCAAACGATTTATAACACAAAGCGAGAACCGGCTATAGGATCAATATTGCAAGTAAGGGCATGAGATGAAATCACAACTTGACGCCAAAAAATGTCCTTTTTCATAATATTAGTCTACTTGGTGTGAAAAAGGGATAAAATTGTACCAAATAGATGTCCTTTCAAATCCAATTTACGAGTGTGAAAGAGACAAGTTCACTCGGCAATATTTTTGCTTTTTGGAAACGAGTCGGAAAAGAGCTTAAATCAAACTCGATTGGGAGTCCTCTAGGTATAGGGCAGCATGTTTATGAATGAGAAATGAGTCTCAACATAAATTCATGTATTAGCTATAAGGGACTCTTGGTCCTATGGAACAAATCTCGGCATGGGCACCAAATGGAGCAGAGGATATAACTAGGGTACCCATGTTTTGTAAGTCTCTACCACTTGATAACGACACATCTTATAGCAGATGGAGGGTTCTGTGTCACAAAAAATGGGTTTGTACCTAAGGAATATGAGTGACAGTTATAGCACAATGAAAATGTGCATGATGGAATGGATACCTAGGTAGCGAAAATACCTTTCCATAGTTACGAACGATCAACATAATGCTAAAAACCACAAGAATCCCTGGTGAAAACTACAAAAACCAACTCAATCCACTGTTGTATTAGTCCATTAGGCAAAAATACTATCCGAAACTATAGAAAGTGGGTAAAAACTTCTATAAATAGTAACAAAAACCAAAATTTACTATGTCATTTTGACTTTTTACCCAAATAGTGAAAATTGTACCAAAGTACCTCCGATATTCAACTGGTGATAGCAGGAGCGTCGAGTGACGAAATCAAAGACTGTCTAGACCAGGAAATTCCTCTTCCCCTCCTCTTCCTTTCTAGTGGATTACATTTTTCATCTAGGTTTCAAAATTTAAGTTAATTGAGGCACAAATTGGTTATTTCAGTGTACGCGGGCTACCACTCATTGGGTCGCGTATACGCGAGGTTATACATGACTTTGTAAAATACAAACCGCGTGTACTCAACCATATACACCACTATGAATGCTGCAGCCCACGTACAAGTTCGTAAACAAGGTTTTTGATGGTTTATAACTCAAAAAATGACGTTTCTCTTGTAGGATGGTGCTAGAATGGAGGGAAAGGGAACACTAGGAGGTAGATGCTGTTGTGGAAAGAGATCTAGCGGCCCAAATGGCCTTGAAAAGATGTGGGTTTTACAAAATTTGGGCACTCAAAGGGATGAGGGCCCAGGTGAGGTTGCTACAGTTGCTCGTGGATTGCTGGGATCATGACAATGAGAGCTTCAATCTCGATGGGAAACCATTGAGGATTGAAGTCGAGGATATATATTTCTCGACTGGGTTATCGCTTCCAGGTGAGGTGGTGAACCTCAAAGCCCGGGGGCTGAGAGTGGTATGAAGATAGAGGTGTACATAGACACTTACTGTATAGCAGGGACTGAGAAGGTCAGGAATCAACTCCCCATCTGAGCGATAAAAAATCTCAGCCTCAAGATTGTTGTCCTCATTTTGACCAGGATCACAGGGTCGGCTTCGTTACACTAGACATCGAGGCTGCTCATGTTCTATTCTGTTGAGTGTTTTAGACCCACGGTGTACGATTGGTGCACCTCACTACTGGCTAATAGGAAGAGCCAGTTGACAATGTGAAACATGGCGATAAGAGGAACTTTGGGTTTGCCTCTATCTTGTGTAGATTTTTCTTCGAGTAGGTTCTAGGTTTGGGACCTAGAGTCAAGATCATTCCTAGAGGACCTCGTGATCCATCCATGGCATGATGGACCGAGGTAATGAGACTGCAGGGGGGAGGTAGTGTGCCCACACCCTACAACAATGATTTCTTTTACTGGTGGAGGTAATAGGTTATTTCTCTGGATGACTACCCCTATGCATGGATTGAATTCATAGGGGACCCTGACATGTCACTACCACCAGGGACCACCTACGGAGGCATAGGTATGTCAAAGTTTTTAAATATTTCATTTTTTAAATTTTTTGTATAGTAAAACAAAAATATTTTTGGATGATGCTTAATTACTAACTAGACACTCGTGTGATGCAGACATAGGTTCGCGACGACCGGATGGGCTTCCAAAACATTGTCATAGGCACCGGGGAGATGAGGCGGCAGGAGGAGAAGCAGAGAGAATCCTTCAAAAAGTGTAGAGAAACCTGTCTCGTTTGACACATAGGATTTCGATGGTTCAGGTAGAGGATCTGCCGGAGGCCATGCAATGACAAGTGGTTGGTGTGCTCAGAGCTTGGGTGTGACTCTTTCTGCGTCTCACAAATGCCGTATTTTGTTACCATGACACACATCCGATGCCACAGGCGTAGATGTTGTGGATTTTGTATTATCGGTTGTATATGTGTATTGAGGGTGTTGGCCCCAATTTTGTACTATAAACATCATATTTTTTGAAATATATATAAAACAAGGTTCTTCGACTTTACTTATATTACAATGTGTACATTGATGAGATGGATTTATTTGCTTTAGTTATGTGGCAAATGGAAATCTAAAACGAAATTAGCATAAGCATCAAATACATAATTATAACTCCTAGGTATGTGATGATAAGTAATAAAATCAAACTGTCGTTCTAAAAGACGTACCCGTAGGAATCATCAGAGTAAAGTAGGATCATGCACACGGTAACTGCCATTCAACTGACATACTACTAACTGGGAATCCAGATGAACCTCTAAAGAGAGAATACCATGTGAAATAACATTGCACAAAAGTTCTATAACGACGCTATATTCAGCCACATTATTCATGGATGGCCCTAAGCATACACCACCCAAAGACACCAGTAGACCATTGGGAGAGTAAACCACCCAAGCAGCGGAAGCCAAGTTCTGTGTATGACGAATGAATCCATCTGTGAATCCTAAGTATACCAAATACTCTGTTGACATATGCCAACCAAGGGAAAAATCAATAAGCAAGCCGAAGACAAAAAGTAAAGGGAAAAGATATATACACTAAATTTCATTAGTATACAAAGAGTTATGCCCAAACTTGGGGCTCAAGTGTAATATATTTCCAAGTAGAGCCCATTCTTGGGCTCGAACCATGTTCCCTTCATAGTCTTCTAACTCATAGGCTCATTTTTCTAAGACACATCGCATGATATAGGGGTCGTGCCACATGGGTTTGAACTTGCTTGTCCCCAACGGTTCTTTGGCTTGATCATATAAAAGGACCAAGTCAACCTCAACATACAACAAAGGATAGGCAAACTTATTGTACTGGACCTTGACACATCTTTTGTTTTCCTTGATAGCTGTAGAGGCATCTTGACGCTTCTCGTCAAGATTCTCTAGGTGTACGAGGCGTCGCTTGAGATCATAAGTGTCAGGGAAGAGCGTGACTGCCAAGGTATTTCACATTCAATAGGTAATATTAACACCACACCATGTACTAAATATAAAGGAGAAAATCCAGTGGCAGTCTTGATCGAGGTTCGGTATGCCCAGAGTGCGGGATATAACATAATATGCCAGTTAGATTTACTTTGGCTGACAATTTTCTGCAAAATGGTCTTGAGAGACTTGTTGACGGGCTCTACCTGTCCATTTTCCTGGGGGTAGTAAGGAGAAGAATGACCATTCTTAAACCCCATCTTGGATGCTAGCTCTTCCATCATTTTGTTCTGAAAGTGACTGCCATGATCAGTGACAATCTCACTCGGGATACCGAATCTGGCGATAATTTGATTGAATACGAAGAAGGCGACAACATTCCCGTCGGATTTAACTATAGGCATGGCTTCGACCCACTTAGTAAAGTAGTCTATGACCACAATAATGTGCTGATTCCCCCCAACCAAAGTTGGGTTGCAATCCACGAAGTCCACCCCCCACTTGGTGAAGGGACTGACGGTAATGACTGGATGAATAGGGGCTCGATGCAAGCACATTTTACGAATGAACACCTCGTAGGGGTGAAAATTCTTAACCACTTCAACACAATATTTAAAGATAGATGGCTAGAAATAATCGGCTCGTAAAAGTTTCTGGGCTGTCGCAATCTCGGATAGATGACCACCATAATCCCCACTGTGGCAATCATTTAGAACTGACTCAACCTCTTCATGAGCTAAACAACGACGCAAGATATTTTCTATTCCTCGACAATATAAAGTGACGCCGACGATAATGTAATTCTTCGCTTGGTATCATACACGCCGTCGATCATCTCGCGAGAGATGCTGAGGAAACTTTAAAGTTTGAAGATAGAGAACAATGTCTCCATACCAGGGGTCAGACGACGAGACAAGGAAAATGTGTTCATCCGCAAACAAATCAACATGGATAACATCCTCATCCAATCGTGGGAAGTCAGATATTAACTCCAAAAAGACTAAGGATTTATTGGATTTCACAGAAGCGAAATCGAGATCAAATTCTTGTAAAATGACAATCCATTTATTATATTTCCCCCCTATGATACACCTGGTCAGGACGTATTGAAATGGATTGACATCGTAAACCACAGTAGTCTTGCAAAGCAATATATAATGGCGTAAATGTTGGACTGCGTGAATGACAACGAATGCTAGCTTTTCAACGTGAGAATAATTGAGCTCAGGATCGACTAAGTTTCGACTAAAATAGTAGATGACGTGCTCGCGTAGCTCATCATCCTCCTGAACCAAAACCATACCAATCATATCTTTGGACATGTCGACATAAAGCAAGTAATCCCTATTGTAGTCAGGAGACTTCATCAGAGGCGTTGATACCAAGGCTTTCTTCAGAGCATCAAAGGATTCCCAGGCTCGCTCATCCTAGATAAAATGGGTGTCCTTCTTCAAAAGATGCATGAAACCCTTAGTAATATTGGCATAGTTTACTATAAATCGACGTAAAAAATTAGCTTTCCCCTCTAAACCTTAAAGTTGTCGAATAGTGCGTGGGGGAGGCAATCAAAGTATTGCCTCAACCTTTAATAGATCTACCATGATCCCGGTCTCAGAGACTGAAAATCCCAAAACACCTCCAGACCTAACGCAAAAGATGCATTTATGAGGGTTTAAATGGATTCTATAATGATGCCATCTTTCAAAAACTAGCCGAAGGTGCTTAGAGTGATCCACTCTTTTACGAGAGTGAGCAACAAGATCATCAAGATAAGCTTTGACTATATGCTTAAGATCATGGAATGTGAAGATCATAGCACGTTGGAAGGTTTTTCCGACATTTTTAAGGCCGAAAGGCATCTTCCAGTATGCGAAAGTACCCCAAGGACAAATAAATGCCGTCTTTTGTTGATCCTCAGGTTTAATTTGAATTTGGTTATACCCTGAAATCCATCCATGAAAGAAAACAGTTTGCTTCCCGCACTATTGGGACTCATAAATGTTGTATTTCCATCCACCTTTCCCTTCATCCTTCTTCACATTTCATCTCCCCATTAACCTTTCATGATACCATTTTCATAATTAAATATGGTTTTAACCTTATTATTTTCCAAATCATTTATTTTAGTATTAAAAGGGAATTTGTGATTAAATATTAGAAAAATGACATGTTTTCATATATATCTCAAAAATGTGTGAGCTTTGTCATGTGTAGGAATATGTGAAGGATTAATTCAAAAAGACTTCTTGAATAATTACTCCACCATTTCAAGATTTGAGGAGATAATTCAAGCCTATTCCAAGGAG